>APFE030049688.1:70559-134149 GCA_000404065.3 Pinus taeda | reverse complement strand
TATTTCCCTCTCTGAGGGTTTTAACCACGTCAAAATACTAGTGTATTGATCTGTGATCTGTTTGTGAGCGGTGTCCTTTTGGTGTTCTGTCTGAGGAACTTACCCTGTAAATTCCTACAGGAACAATGGTGGTAATCTTCCCACGACGTCTCTCATATCAACATCGATTGAATGATTCCTTCGTCCATAAAATGTATACGAGACAAAGGATCGAAAGAGGTACCATACTCTAGAGACCTATCTATCCAAACTCTTGTTGAGTGTTGATTCAGTTTTGCTACCCAGACCCAGAAAATTGGTTGCTACAAAGATTCTATGGGGCTTAGGGGAAACACCTCATGGTGATCCACACTATCAAAATGGTCAGAGTTCTTCTTAATCTTAGACAATGTAGAAGATATTATATGACAGGTTTCCACGGTGGCCACTTCTGCAAGACCAGTTGGAGGTGGGAGGGCAAAGGTACCCATTAAGGGTGGGTCTTTCAAGAGATGTACTCCAACATTTTGAAGCGATTGAGGAATTTTTTGGATCAATGGAATGCTTCCAGTAGCTTGTGAAATGTTAGGAAAAAAGGTTAGTTGGTCAATGATTGTAATTCCATCTTGGAAGGGAAATGCAATCTTTCTAAATATGTAGAGACAATGACAGCCATAGCATAAATCTAGGGCCTTCCCAGCAAGATATTGTAGCCAAGGTTTCCATCAATGACCTTGAGTTCAATCTCTACTATCTTGCCCCCAAGTTTGACTTGCAAGTTACTTAAAATCCCATATAACGTGTATGTTCTTCCATTCAATACTTTTAATGTTGTTGATGATCGTGACAAGGGTGGTGAACCTAGAGTTTTCCAGCAACTCATCGACATAATACAGGTAGATGCCCCCTCATCAATGATTGTTAGATGAATAATTTTATTGAGGGCTTTTATTTGTATAAGGAAAGCGAGTTGCGCCAGTAACTAAGGTGCATATCCTATATGGTCAAAGGCCACAAGATTGGAATCTGCTCGATCAATCCCACCTATTGCTAATAACAAAGCCTTCTTTTGGGAGGGGCAATTATGCAGTACTTCAAACGTTGACATAGTGGATGGCGATTGAGCCAGATCCTCCACTATATTATAATTATGTGCAGCTCAAGCATGAGGATTAAAAGTTGATTTATGTATGACTCCCTTTGGCGGCTTTATATTTAATTCAGGAATAACAGGTTGAACAACTTCTGGTGAAGTCATCGTTGAACTACTAGGTTGATCTATAGCCTTGTCGTTTGATGACAATGGATTCCCATAATCTTGGTTCCTTGTTGATATCAAAGCATGATTTTGATGTTTCGAGATGGATAGCATAAGTACTTGGGATGTGGAGGCATGATCAATAGCAACTAGATTAGTTTCTGGGTTCAAAAATGGACTAATCAACACCGCTGAGGTGCTTGAAGTCTTTATAAATTTCACAACCTCATCTCGATATGGACAATATTTCATCCAATGGTCCTCGCTACATATGTAACATGGAACAGGAGGTTTCTTTTGCCCAGTAGGGATTTCAGAAGATTGTTCAGGAGTTGAACTCTCATGTTTCTTCTTACTATTTTTCCCTTTCTTCTTGCCCCCTGGTTGCTTTGGATTCTTGCCCTTGTCAGATGACATGACATTAATCTCTGAGGTAAGAGATTTTTCATTTGCTTTTTGACTAGAAATTGTAAGGTTTTTACCAAATGGGGCCTTTTCAATTTGTGTGCTTGAGGTACCGATCATGCCATCATCAGTGTGAGAGTCCATGTTTGATTTAGGAGGGGGAGGAATGAAATTTTTTGGTCTGGGAGCATCAGGAATTTTGTCATAGAGTGTGCCAGACTTAGGATAGATTAAGTCTAAATATTGGGCATGAGCATTGACTTTCTCTTCAGTGACAAATCCTCCTTTTACCACGTCCTCAGTTATAGATTGTAATAAGGACTTAATAAACAACTCAGCTAAAAGTTGATCAGGGACATACGCCTTTACGATTCAACGATGACATCGCCAGTCATGAATATGATCAAATATGTGAGTAGCTATGGTATGTTTAAAGTTGGTAAGGAGTTCTGTTCCTATTTCATACCTTATGGGTAATTGAAGTGGGTTATAAAAGTAGTGGCAAGGGCACTGAAGTTATCGAACGAAGCTCTAGGGAATTCAATATACCATTTCGTTGCTAGACCAGTGAGCGTTCTTTGAAAAAGGAAAAGTCTAATCGAATCATCATTTAGGGTGTTAGATGAGCACCAAAAATGAAAAGTCATTACGAGATTCGATGGATCTTCACCTGGATTTCCAGTGAATTTAGGAATATTGGAGGGAATTTTATGAGGAATCGCCAGCCACCAAGGGGCGTATGCAATTGGATCATTCGTCAGCTAGTTCAAATCTACTAATTCTAGAGTTGCTACAAAAGGAAACTATTGATTCAGGTTAGGTGAAGCATACCCAGGATAAGATGGGATTTCCTGAGCAGTAGGTCTTTGGATACCAGCATAATGTATCTAATGTTGGTAACTTTGATAAGGTTGTTGGACATAACCAGTACAATATGGTTGTTGATAATTGCTTTGAAAATGAAACTATCCATTACCTACAAAGCCTTGTTATTGAGGTCCTCGATAGGTTTTCTCGAATTGTGGTTGTTGGTATTGTACCATCCATGGTTGTTGGACCATTTGCTGTTGTCCAATACTAGGAGATTGACCAAGATGTGGAGTGATAATACCTGTTTGAGCCTGAGTCATTCCAGGTAAGGAAGCACTAACCTGAGGTTGTGATTGAGCTATAGAGACAAGAGGTTGTTGTATTGCAACCTAAGAGACTTGAGGTTGACACACAACAGGTAGTGCTTGTACTTGTGACACAGTCACAATAGTAGGGGTAGTGGAAATATTAGACATAGGTTGGGTCGGTTGCATTGAATATACAACCTTTGGTTGTTGAGGCAGTATTGGTACCCAACCACTAGATGTAATTCCAGTTTGACCTAAATTTTGTTGTAAACTCTCATATGGTTGTTCTCCAGGAGGGAACAATTAAAAAGCATATTTCCCCCCATATGGTAGTAGTGCAGTGTTGAAATGATATATCAATCTTTGAAGACTAGTCTACACAAATTGATACTGGCATGCAGGATCAATTTGATGAGTTTCAATATAATAAATACTAGATGGAACTCCCAATGAATAAATAGGAGTAGACCATGTCATTGAAACAATCCCTAAGTGGACTCCAACAAGTGATTGATAACTAGCCGGGATAGATGGTATACCAGCAAACATTGTAGGAATGACAGCAGGAATTTCTACTATGTTTGTATCACATGACACTGTCCTAAATGTTGATTTTTTCTCAGACATGTTTAGTCTATCCAAAATATTTTGCTAGCGATTCAACAAGAAATTGCAATGAAGGATGATTAAAAGAACCAACTTCAAGAGTAGAAGGATATAGGTGAATCCCAGTCCCAGAATGTAACGGGGTACTAGATGGAGGATCCTCTACTATCTCCTCTATAGAAACCAATCCAGGTGGAAGAGGTAGACCATCAGGTCCGTAAAATATTTCTGGAGCAGAAGAAGGTATAGCTTCTGTAGTGACAGATACTAGAGGGGTGACACCTTCTGAATTCTGGAACTCAACTTCCAGATGTTTAGGTAAGTGAACTTCAGTCTCTAGATCAACTCTAGACGGAGTTGTTTCCGGTATAGAAGTGTTTATCATTACACTAGGATCATTTCTAAACTGTGGAACTTCTTCTCTAGAGGCAGATGTACCAGAAATGATCGGAGCAACTATAGTCCATGTTGATGTTCAAACAAAAGTTTGAAATAAACCATATGAGTTGGACTTAGTCAGACGAGACCATTTTTCCTAGAATGGTTTTGTTTCTAGAGTCAAAGATGGTTGACTCATTAGTCTCCACGAACGACGGTGTTTTGATTGACTTTCTTCCACAGTTGCAGATTACTTGATCAACTCAAAATTAAGGGGAAAGTGATGTTATTCTAAATTTGATAAATTTTAATGACGCTTCAATGCAACTTTGCTTTTTCAATTTTTAAGAGTCAAGAAAGCTAAAGATGACTCTAGTCCCCTTCAATTTTTAATGAGCCTAAAGTGACAAGTGCTTAGATGGACCTTTTCTTTTAAAGAGTCGAAAAGGAACAAAGGTGACTACTCTAGAAATCTAGACAGAGGGATTATCAAACCAATCGCAAAACTGCAATATACACCTTGGTGATAAATTAAAGAGAAATTACCAAGAACTTATGTACGACAGTCAATCTTCCTGAATGTTGCGTTCAGTGCATTGCGATCGATAGGGCGGAAAACATGCCTTCCTATGGATAAAGGATGTAAGCCTATTGTGGTCTCCTAATATATACTCAATGATACAGGGAGCACAAGTCCGTACTAGCACTTGTCATATCAAAGAGAAGGAATCACCCAACCTTCGATGAAAACGATAGTTACTAGATCTTACGACGCTAGAACACGTCTTTAGCCTAGACCTCTAGATGTGTTACGTTAGGTTCCAAAGCATTGTTAGGTTCATCGAGATTTATTTTAGAGTTGATCTTGTTTAAAAGTATTCCTTTCAATGGTTCACCGCGTGATGTCGATTTGAAATTCCTAAAAATGCAATCTACAATGATAAACAATCATTGTTTATTTTGATCAATGAAAATCCTAGCTACTAGGGAAAGAAAATTATGATTCTTTCAAACAAAGAGCAAAGAGCACACTTTAAACGCACTTTCCTAAATTATTTTTCGCACACAAGCTAAATGCAAATGCAAATGCATGTATTTGTTTTTTGTTCCCCTTATTGTGAAAAATGCTGAAAAAGGAAAACTAAGTATAGCAAAGGAAAACTAATTATAGCAAAGATTTGAAATATTTCATTCAAAGTGACATTTCAACAATTTCTTTTTCAAAATAAAAAGGAAGACTAAACGTCACTTTTAAATTTCGAATAGAAAATGCTTTCGACACTTCAAATAACAAGAAATCAAATAATATACATGACGAAAAAGTTAAATTGACTATTCAGAGAAGGAAGACTAGACGACACTTCTCTTTTTCACACAAAATGACAGTTACAACACTCTTTGTACCAAAATGACAGATCGATTTAAGCAACTTTTTGACAAAGGATTGTAAATGATGGACAAATACATAAAAAAAATTACTAATCCTAATCAATGGAGGCTGATCTATGTAATGCAAGCAGGTTTCAGTAATGATGCATTGTTCATAACCAGCAAATTAACCAAACAGAGCTCAAAAGAAGGACAAAAACCCCAAATTTCAAGAAGGGAAATAGGCTCAGTTGATCATTGCACCCGGGCTTCATAGAAATAGGGATGAATTGCACTTTTCAGGCTCAGGATGTGCAATGCATATTGGTTGATAGTGACAGACAATGCGATGGGCCAGGGAGCACAACTAAGGTGGGTTTTGGCTCAAATTTGCAGCTGATTTTAGTGATTAAGCTGAAGTATGATGGACACTAAAGAGAAAAGTAGAAATGAATTCTATTGGGAGGTTACTAAGCTACAAAAACGGAATCTAGAATGCTTGTAAGTCGAATGTTCAATTCATAAACTAAACTGGAGATTGACTGAAGCAGCATTCATCTACTATGCAATTGCAGAGCAAGAGAAGTTCGAAGGCTATCTCGCTAACTTTAGGCTTCGTCCATAGTTTATAAAGCAAACAACAATAACAAACAAACATCTATTTGATCCCCACCGGAGTCACCATTTTGTTTCCTAGAAAACTATTGTCTTTTTGATCGACTAGCCCTCTAGGATTAGCAGCTATCCTAGAAACAAACAATCAAAGCAATTTAGGATTTCTTCTATGTATGATAGATAAGAGAGAGGCAAAGGAACCATCCTAGATCTTCCGCTTAACTCTTTGCTTGATCTCTCTCTCCCTTGATAGAGCTTGCAACGCCTCTCCTACTTATCCCGCTCAGAGAATACCTGTAGAAGCACAGTAACAAAACACTATCAAAGCATCTTGATCTATTATATCATAAGAATTGTAGAATAAGAAATACAATGAACATACAATGGCATTCACAAATAATGACATTCACAATTGCACAGTTGTATGGAAGAAAACTCAAAGAACTTTATTAAATATAAGGGAGAATTACAACCCAGTTGTCTGATCCAGCATCATCCTCCGAGCATCAAAGCCCACTTCACCTCATGAAAAGCAAGATCACACCAACAATACAATTCTCTTTCTAAACCACAAACTATTAGCACTTCCTTGTAAATTACAAAATTCCAGCCTCCAAATCTCTCAAATTAGGGATCCATTTATAGATGTGTGCAAGGGCGTGAGTCATATCTGGCATTTTGATTAGTGTCATTCCACTTGTTGTTTTTGGTTCCACTTGGAGGTTTCTTGGATTGCTTACTCATCTTTGGGTGAATTCATAGAGGAAACTATCATAGGAGAAGTTTCTAGAAGATTCCATGAGCATCCACTTAGAAAATTGTCTCATACATTTGTCCATCTTCGCTCATCGCACCATATAGAAGGCCTCATCAGTATGCATCACACCTGGCTAGTGTAGGAGTCAGTATGCATTGCACTCTGATAGTGGAGCAGTCAGTATGGTCTTGCTTTGGCCAGTTCTGGATGGTTTTTCAGGTGGAACTTTTGGGGAATGATGTAATTAGTTGACCATGATCCTTTAGGATATGAAATAACATTTTTAGGGGTTAAAGAGACCTAGTTTATCAACATATAAGATTGGGGTTGTAGTGCCCAAACATGTCTATAACACTATCTCCCAAAAGCGGGCTAAATTGTTGCCTCTTTAATTTGTCTAATAACCCTTATGTTAGACAAAATAAAAAAATGGTCTATCTTAATAAAAATAAAAATAAAATATAATATGAGGTGGTGGGTCATGACGCCCACCACCTCCCTTCCCAACCACACACATATAACAAAATATTGTGTTAAAAAAAGGACTGACAAGCCATGATCCTCATCGGTCCAACCGAACCCTCCAACCATGATATGTTAACCATTTAAATATGGAGTGGGCTGGCCACCTCCGGTGGACCCTGTCCACACCAAAAAACCACATACATTGTAGCATATATTAATATGACGCCGATGTGGATTGAAACCGCCCAACCCACGTGGGTTGACCCCCACCAGGCGGCCCCATGTACAACTCAAACAAACGCACCATACACCCCCACTTAATACAATGGAAAATACGCCATCCAACGTATCTGCGGGAGTTAACGGGTCGGCCGCCCAATGCGGACCTGACCCCCTATATATATATATATATATATATATATATATATATATATATATGAATATGAAGTTTTTAAAAAAAATGAAAGGTGTGAAAATATGGAGGGGTCCGGGTTTGACCACCCAACCTCCTCCTTATAATTCAACATCCCTACCAATCTGCCCAACTCACCTCATTGAAATATTTTCCCACAAAAAATTTAGATAAACCCATCATTTTCTCAATGCGCAGAGGCCAAGGCGTGGCATAGAAACTGAGACACATAATTTTTAATTAATTATAGGTGGAACAATGAGCCCAAAGAAAAGGCAGCCGGAACCATGATTGGGTGAAATTCTCAGGAGGGTGAAATTTTTGCAGTGTCCAAATTGGAAAAACTTTATGTCGATCCTACACTTCTCGGTGACATGAACCCGAAGGCACAATCAATTTTGTAATTTGAGCAGTAGAGTTTCAGAGGACTCGAAGGACAAAATCTTTCAGGAATCTAGGGGGAATCTAAAAGATTCCTTAAGCCACAGATTTTCATTTTCTCATAATTCAGAAATTTGATAGTTGATTTTGTACTATTCAACACCACAAATATGATGGTGTATTCATGTTTTCCATTTGATCATTTCATTTTTTAGACACTTTTTAGGTGGAGTGCAGGTGTTAGCATTCATGTGCAAACAATCATTTCCATGAGATTGATGGTATGACCAACTTCAATAGTTTGACATCATTTGCTTCATATGGCCCCAGGATGTGAGGTATATTTAGTGTGTTCATGTACTTCTTTTTGTTATGAGATGCATTGTGCTGCACAGATCCTTGTTTGATGTTTGATGTGGGATCTTGTTTTCTTACTTGTTTCATGATTCCTGCTTGATGTGATGCAGAATCATCTGTGAGATGTACTTGTCATATTGTTGTTTAGATCCCTTTGTCATCATGTTGACGGGATACTCATGTTGACGCCATGTATGTTTTCATTGAGATCCCTTTTATGCCATGTTGGCAGGATGCTCATTATCATCATGCATGAGTTCAGGTCATATTAATAGGAGTCCTATTTGAATGAGAGTTCCTGTAGCGGAACATCTCTTGGAGCCATTCCTGCATGAGGGAATTTTCCTGTATGATAGTGACATCACCTCTTATGTACATCATCACTATTGACAACACTTAATGCAGTGACCTACACCATCTTGACATCAGGGCCCAGAAATGTAGTCTCTCTTGGACGAACTCCGTTATCAACGTCTTGTGTTTTTTTTTGTTGATGATGGTCATGTTCCTTCTTCTTTACAACTTGCATTTATGTTCCTTTATGCTATTTTAATTGCAATTCTAATCACATCAAGAAAGAAAAAGATCTTGGTTAAATCTAGGAGTTGAGTCAACTTGGATCAATGTTGAATATTAGAAGTTCCTTATTTCAAATTTTTATCTTGAATATTGCAAGTTTATTAGCTTTTACTTAATGAATATCCAAAGCTTCATTTTCCTAAATACATATTTATTTGTATTTCAAATCCAAAGTTTTAAAATTCAAGAATACATAATTAATTTCATTAAATGGACAATTCCCTTCATGCCACATGTTTTGACACCACACCTTTCCTTACAAGGAAATGGTTCTCTTCATGAAACATGTTTAGATGTCAAACCCTTTTGTGGCCAAACTGCCTCTTACCTTCTTGTACATAAAATTTGTTCATTCAAAATATATTAGAATTGTGACTAGAAATATAGGCACTTCCATTTAGAGACATTGGAATTGTGATAGAAGAATATGAAAATTGAGATAAAGGCACAACCGAGTAGGAAACTAAAAATCAATGGTAAGATTCAATTAAATTTGCACTGTTATAACTTCTTCTCTTATGAAATATCAATTTGTTGCCAAGAATAGTGAAATATTAAGTTTAGAAAATGCATTCTAATTGTTTATGCTTATAAATTATGTTAATTCTGAATTTGCATTGAGAAAGATAAGTAACGTATGTTAAATCTGCAATTGCATGGAAAAAGATTGAGAATTTACTAGTGTTGCTATTGTTCTAACAGTGAACAAAAATTAGGAATTTACTGATGTTGTTGTTGTTATGGTTGTGGTTGCTATATCTAAAATTCCTTGGAAGAACTACTTGTTGTTTTGACTAATCACTATATCCAAAATTCATTGCATGAACTTCTTGTTGTTCCTCCATTCTCCCTTCACCATGTTCTTTCCGTTGGTGCTAATGGTGCTTCCTTTGTTTTTGTTTACAATGGTTGAAAAGTTAAAAAGTGTAGGAAAGGTTGTTAATGTAAATACTCATATTTATTTTATATAAATATTCACATTTTGTTGTGGATAAAATAAAACATTATGTGTGTTGTTAATACTTTGAAGAATGTGTTAAGGGATGTTAGGTGGAACTTAAATACTAACTATTAGGGAAACAATTGGAATTATTTATGCCCAAGAAGAGGGCAAAAAAAAGAAGGAAAAAGAAAGAAACAAATTCCATTTTGGCATTATTCAAAAGAATAAGAAAGATAGACCAAAGAGAGAGGAAATCCCATGGCTGAAGATAAATTCCATGAAGCTGACTTTGTTTAAAAATCCTATGGGAGGGAAAGATGATGATTCCTAATTGTAACTAGTGGCAGAGAGATTGGTTGGAACCTAAGAAGTAAAGAAGGACACTACTTTAAGGGTTCAAGAGAAATAGTTTCTAAAAAAAAAAAGTTCCTAAGATTGTTTCTCTCACATAAAGGAGTAGATATTGAGGGTTACTGGTTGAGAAAACCATATTACAGTTGGCAGGACCATGATATCTCTTTACACATTTCCATGAGGACAATAGATAAGTGTATAAAGTTACTAAATTTAATATTTAATGATTTTGATAGAAAGAGTAGAAGAGTTTTTATAATGTGTTTCATAGACACTAAGCGGCCACTACATCCACATGAAAATCTAGGTAGATCTAACCAAAGGGATCTACTTGTTGGCCAAACTAGTAAGGCCTAACCCCATGGTCATTAAGGAGATTTGACCTCATGACCTCTCGATTGGCAGGGTACTTAGAAAAATGAAATCGACCAACTGAGCTATCCCTTTGGGCTTAGAAAGATTAGGAATCTGTGTCATTATGGTGTAAATTACATAGTTTTAATAAGCCATGAAATGGTATAGTTCTAACTTGTAAAAAGTTAGGTTGCATCAATGAACCTAAATACTAAAATGTGAACAAGGTAAATGGTTACTAAGAATTTTGTAAGTGTGATCCTATATATGTAAAGACTTTTATTATAGAAGGGTAATAAATTAGTTCTCTTAATGAAAATTTCAGTCATGGTTTTCTGGTGATCATGATTAAATTAATAAGAAGTGATGTGGCTCGAGGGAAATCTACAAGGTAAAAAATGATATGTAGCTATCTATATATCTATATATATATATATATATTATATCTTATAATATATATATATATATATATATAATATATATATATATATTTATATTATATATACACACACACATAAAAAATTAAAAACTAGAAAGTGAACCCAGGTTAGTTATCACAAAAGTAGATAGATAGGTTAAACACCCTTTTTTCAACTGGGTAATAGTCCTAAGTTCTATGTAATTGGGTCACAGAATGAGAAGGCAGGCCCCATTACAAATATTTCTAAGTATCTTATACAATAAGTTATAACCATAAGTATGTATATATTCTATACATGTATAAGTTATTTATCTAGATAACTAAATATTACAACGTACAAAGATAGGACATATAATAATTTAGATGAAAGAACTGTTGAGTATGTTTTCATTGATGTCAAAGCAGGTGAAAGAAGTCATCATTGATGTCCTTCGTATGCCAGTTGTCATAAATGACATGATGCATTAATGAAACCCTAGCCTTGAGGTTTGGATTCCTTAGATGATGGTGATACCTTGCACTGTTGAATATTTTTGATGATTCAAATGGATGGATTTGACTTAGTGACCATAACCATTGGATTCTCCTCATCAAGTTAATTATGGTGGTATGTGGCACACCATAAGAAACTCCAAGGTTTGGGAGTTATGCTTGTTTAAAGATGAAGGACCCATCTTGTGGGAGAAAACCCCACATGGGAGATGATGTGGCACACCATGAATAGCCAACATATTGTACCAGTCATGATAGGTTTTATATCAAAATCCCATTACTAAAATATTTTATGGAGGGTCTCTAAAATGATTTTTGAATTCATAATCCATAAGAGGTTTTTTAACTTAAAAAAATAAATTTCCAATATCTAAACGTAGATTACCTCATCAATTGTGTTTTCACTCCAAATATTTTTGAATTTTAAACATGTCTTTCCCTAGAAATGTTAAGTTGACTCACCTATTGGAGCCACCCATTTAGTCAATGAGAAATATATTTAGAGGCATGTGATTATCTCTCCTAATGTATGCAATTCAATGAATAATAATCGGTGACTGAGCTGTGAATCTTTTTTTATACCTCGGGTGTATTGGAAACATGATGAGAGGCATTCTTTCTATGGGTTTTAGATATTGTTGGGTCCAACTTGTATTCTAAGTGTTGTAATGCTACGTTTGAACTATCACACTTAGAAATAAGTGTCACTTTGTTCTCATTTGAGGGTGTGATTGTTGTTCATGAATATCTTGCATTACCCTTGCTTGTATTGATGGAATTCATGCGTGTGATATATGTTTATGTCTTGTTTCGATGCTTTTTTCTCTGTCTTGCTCTATTGGTCACACACTTAGCCATTATGGAACTCTTCCTGGTCCTCCTACTTAACGATAATTATGAAAGCATCAATCCTTCACAAAGTGATGATAATTTCCTTCTCATGAGCCTCACTGATGAAGATCTCTCCCTCCTAGGCTTGTGGGTTGAGTCTTTCTCAAGGTCATCTCCTATGATTGCACACCGAGAACCCTTAAAGCATGGCCACCTAACCCATGTTTCTTGTACCGACTCACTGCAATAATTTTTGAGCATTTCTACCTTACATAGAAAAGGAGGACCTATAGCTAATAGAAAGGACCTCCTTCATACCCTTGTAAAAGAAAACTATGCAATTAAAAGGCCCTCCTTCCTTCATAATGTTGTAAACACTCCTTGGGAAAAGTGACTTGACTTTTGCTACCTTCCTCAACCAATTGCGCAATATCATCTTCTAGTGGGCCTCCCTGAGTGCATTAGACATTTCTAGTGGATATTTAGTCCATGTTTGAGTCAATGCAACCCTCAACTGTGTTAGCATTGAATTCTTTCCTCAAGCACTACACATTTCACAGTTCCAATAACTAGTTTTGCCTTCTCTACTGACGAGAACCCATCGCTGCACCATGCCTTGCATTTCCTATCTCCCTATCACATGTTTCATTTCTAGTGGATAGTGGAGACATTCCTATAAAACCACTGAAGAAAATTTTGCTCTTCCTTAAGCTAGCATCTTAGTTACAACGAATGTCATAATTTTAGTCAGCAAGGCATCAACTCTTGTCCACTATACTCCTTCACTGCATAATCACTGAGTCATTCCCTGCCTCCATAGCACATGTCCTAGTTCCAGTGTACATTGAAGCCTTCCATTAGTCATTCTAAAACTCAACTACGCTATCATTGCCTTCCTCTCCATTGAGCTCTGTGCACTTCACAATTTGAGTCAACAAGATCATCACATTATCTCTTTCTCTTACTCACTACACTAGATCATAAATATCCCTTCCTCATATTTCATTGCACATTCCTAGCAATTAATTGTGTCCTCCCACAACCAATGTTGAGCTCAAATGCATAGTCCTAAACAAGTCCTTCCTCCTCAGTGCTTAAATAGGCCCATCACAAGTTGTTTCTTTCATGAGAAAAGTAGTAGGATAGATGATTTCAAGACCGATGTTTCCTTGTTATGAGTGAGCTTCATTGTCACATGTGCCATCTCAACATGACAAAGTGATGCTCAAGAAAGATGCTAAGGAGATGAATGAAAGAGCCACTTGGAAAGAAGAGGCACAAAGAAGAACCATCATGAAGACATGAAGAGATCCTAGACCATGACAGAATGAAGGGATGTCATGATGACTTAGAAGGTCCCAATGAAGATCCAAGACCCTTTGGAGGGTGAATATAAAGTACTAATCAAATATATCATCAAGAATGCAAGACATAGTTGAAACAAGAATAGTGTGGCGTTGCCACATCATCATGAAGTTCCATGTCATCAATTCCAGGTCATGGCTTGTACAAGTGTCATCACAATGTCATATGTGCCAATGTGCCTTACCACATGATGTGGAATGTAATTGTGTATTATCAAAAGGAAAATTATCAAATGTAAGTGTGTGGGAGTCCAAGCTCCACATGTGGAATATGAAAAGTCACATGTGGACCCAAGAATCAATAGAAGTTCGAAGGTCATTTAGGAGTCCAAGAGTCATGAGGGTAGCTCAAGTGTCAAAAGGGGAGATCAAATTTCCTTCCTCTTGTTATAAAAGCAACCTCATAACTCAAGCAAATATCTTTTGGAGGCTTAGACTTTCGAGAGCTAGCTTTGGATTCTCTATCTTGGCATAGGAGAAAAGCTCATTGGTTGGAGAAGCAAGAAGTGGCTTAATGTTCCACTACTGGAGCTAGTAGCTCACCATTGTAATTGTGTACTTGGATCTTTCAGTAATAATCGAAAGCTAAATGAGGCAACACACTTCCATGCATGTATCATGAATTACTTAAGACTATTATTTGAATTTTTGTGATATATGTTATTTTTATATGTACTAAATAAATTAAACTATTTCAATGGCCTTGGTGCTTATTTTTTTGAATGTGTGTTTTATATTCTTTAATGATCATTTTGTCTAGGTGAAATACTTCCCTAGATAACTAACGAATCTTTTCTTCCTTTAGTGTGCTTGTATTAAGATAGTTCTATTACTTTCCTTCTAGAGACTCACTCTTGTCTCTCCTCTCATGAAGGTATCCTTCTATATATTGCAACTATTGTTTCAAATTGTCAGGTTTCTTGCTGATTTCAAAGGTTATGTTTGTGATATCTTATGTTATTAATTGCAGCCAAAGAAAACCTTAAGTTATGGAATCTTGGTCTATACTCCAAATGGGGATCCTACTCCAAATGGTGTGAGGTATAATTGGGACTTCACGCTGGGGAGACCCCGTACTATTGGAGGAATTGAACACTATCAACTGATTTGGCACTAAAAGGAGGGCTAGATGACATGTTGTGCCCATTGAGTATGTTTCAAATCTCTTACCTTGAATGGACCATTCCCAAATCATATTGCCATGCTTTTTTCTGAATAAAATATTCAGTGGTAAACTTTTAATCCCCAATGAACCTCTTTATAACTTGTCCAAATTAAAATTTGATGGTGAGGATGGAACAATCATAGCCAAACATATATCTAATTTTCTCAAGTTTTGTGAATTTTCTTTTGTCCTTTTATTCCTCACACTTAAAGGTCAAGTTAACCAATGCTGTCATATCTTACCGTTTTCTTACATTAATTCATTTGATCAAATTATTCAAGGAGCTTCATTAAGCCTTTGATGGGTTTAATTACCAAGATGCTCTTAAAATGATTAATCAACTAAGAGTGAACTTCATTGAGTCAGTTGAGCATTTTTCTAATAGATTCTTTCACCTATGTTATGAATTCCTGAAAAGGTGATAGATTAGGATTTCTTTAAATAAAAGTTTGAACATTTGGTTCAAATAAATTTACAACATTGTAATTCTGAACCCCGGATCATTATGCTTCCACAACCTTTACAAATCATGAGACACCTCTAATTTTAGAGGAGGAACCTACTATTCCTTTTTTTCCTTATCCTCCTTTTCTAGTGCTAATTTGGGTGCCTTTATGTGATGATGTTGAAGTTGGGAAATATGGAAACCAAATTGTTGATCTATCTCTTAAACCTTCATCCAATTCCCATGATCTAGATCCAATGGACGTGAAACCTTGGAATGGTTTATGAAGCCTAAGGTGAAGAGCAATCCCTTGAATTTTCAAGATGAGAATATCACCACTAATATCAATCTTAAATTTTATTTTGATTGAAAGAATGGCCTCCTCAAGGGATGCCTACTGTTGGCATTATGATACAAGTGTTGTCTTTAATGGAAACTCACTCACAGCTCGATTCAATTTTGGTAAAAGGAAACTCATAGTACAACAGGATATTCAAAGGTAAGAAGGCAATGGTACAAAAGAATAGGAATATGGAACTAAGGTCTACTAATCAGAATAAATAAGGTAAAGGAAAAGGCTGATGGAAAACAATTTAAGAAGTATATGTAGGTCCACTTAGTCAAAATAGTGTATACACATTGGTCCACATAACAAAAAGAGTGTATACGTATAATGCACTCCCACAGGAAGAAAAGGATGAACATGTTGGAAAACCAAGGTTTTGTTCTGAGGTATTTGATCCATGGTATTGACCCTAGGTATTTCGTCCGAGGTATTTGGTCTATGGTATTGACCCTAGGTATTTGGTCCAAGGTATTGACAAAGGATATAAGTATATAAGAAGGAGAAGATCAAGGGCTAAGTACGAAACTAATGAATATCTTATGAAGGGTTATGTGCAAGTGTATGGGTTTCTAAGGAATACTTCTATCTAAAGTATATTTTATTTTTCAGGGGCTATATTTGTAATTTGATCTAAAATACTTTGTGCACATTGAATTGAATATTGGATCAGGATCATGAGACCTGAAATGACTTATTATTGCATGATCTAATATTGGGATAGATTTGATTATGTACACCTGTTTCATTCTTTAAATATCATGATCTGGGTTTTTGTCTGAAGTCTGGAGGTGTAGTGAAGTTAAGAAGTAAGAATTTGCAGATCTGTATGCTAGTTTAGTTTGGTGAAGGTGCGCATACACACTGCTTCGACTCTTCCAAGTATTGTATGCAAAAGAAAAGCTTGATGTTCAAGGATGACTGATCTATCAAATTAGTGCTACTATTTTACTGTTGTCTGTGAATGAATTCTTCTTAGATCTGAATGTAAAAATGAATGAATAAGGAGTTTGATATTTGATATATTGATTGTATAAGTGAGAAGAAGTGATCTTTGTTGCTGCCCATGTAAAGCTTTGTAAGTTGACAGTAGATGTTCAATATATTGCTGGCTGGTACATACATGATTCAAAAGTTTATGTGTGTAGTAGCTTTGGAGGTATACGTAGGTTTAATTAACGGAAGTAGCATATACATGCAGTTTAGGTTTAACCAAGTAGCATATACAGTATAATGCATGGTTTCTGAGGTTGTAGCTAGTTGTGAATGATGATGCAGGTTTCTAGGTTCAGCATAGTGTTCTAGTGTCAGTGGTTTGATTGTTCATATTAACTGAATGTTGGTTGATGCATTTTAAGTTTAAAATTTGTTGATGGATCCAATATGAAATTTGGATGAAACATGGCCTTCAAATTTTGGTGTTGTGTTCCACGAGTATCCAATCTGAAAATTCATGAAACATGGTCCCTAGAGGAAGAGAGAACGTCGTAGCCTTCTGTAAGTTGATGGCTATGTACTAGTAAACAAATTGGCTAGTATAAGAGCTAGGGGGTTGCAGCTCCCTTCCAGTAGAAGCTGGAAAACAAGAGAAGGTTGTAGCCTTCTATAAGTGGGTGCCTACATAATGGTATGAGTTTGCACCAATACAAGATTGTAAACATATTTTCTTATTATTAAAAGAAGACAAAGACGACAGTAATAGGTGGTTTTAACCCACATTGCGTTTCCACCTTAAATATTGGTGTTCATGTGTGTTTCTTATGTGTGATGCTTTATTTTGTTTTTACTGCACTGTCTAATATGTTACTGATGCACTGGTTTAAGATCAACACATGATAAATTGTCTAAATCACAAGTTCTTTGGATATACATTGGTTTCTCTAATCACAGTTGCATGTACGCACTAGTCCACTTCACTGAAGTAGCATATATAAATCTATTTGGAAATTAAAATTATTGATATGATAATACTAATTCGCACCCTCCCCCCCACAGTATTATTTCCAACAATTGGTGTCAGAGTAGGTCCTTTAGAAGAAGCTTGGTCACTTGTAGGTAGATCTCTCAAGATGAACAATCACAAAGGTATGGGATCCATAAGACCACCAATCTTCAATGGGAGCAACTTAGTATATTGGAAAATAAGAATCAGAGCCTATCTACAATTGTTTGGAACCAATGTTTGGGAAATTGTGGAAAAGGATATCAATTTCCAACAACACTTCCTACAAAAATTGCAATTAAGAAGTTATAAAAAACTAATACCAAAGCTAACAATACATTACTGGGAAGTCTGTCATATTTAGAATTTGTCAAGGTCATGTAGCTCAAGACAGCCAAAGAAATATGGGACAAAATCATTCAGAGCTACGAAGGAGACTCTCGAGTAAAACATGCTAAGCTTCAAACTCTCAAAATTCAGTATGAAATTCTTAAAATGTATAATGATGAGAGTGTAGCTAGTTACATTTTATGTATATATGGGATTGTTAACTGTATGAAGGATCTTGGTGAAGAAATAAAGGATGTTACATTAGTTGAGAAAATTTTGAGATCTTTGTCTTCTAAATTTGAGTCAAAGGTGTCTGTCATAGAAGAAAAATAGGATCTTCAGACTATCACTATGATTCAACTTCATGGAATCATATCTGCCTTCAAAATGAGAAAAGGAGGTCCATCACATATGAGAGAAGCCACATTTAAAGCATCCGCAAAGGGAAAAGAAAAAGAATAGAACAATGAATCAGGACACATTTATGAAGAAGAAGATGAGTTAAATTTTCTCAAGAAGCTTCAATGGGGTTCTAAAATGTTTAGAGGTAAGCTACCTTTCAAATGCTTTGCTTGTGCTAGAGATGGTTATTATGCTGCCAAATGGCCTCATAAATATAAATATGAGAAAGGGAAGGAATATGCAAAAGGAAATAGGAAACATGTTGTGAATAGAAGGAGTTACTATATGCATGAAGATAATGATGGTTTATCTAATAGTGATGAAGATGAAACCAAACAAGATTATGTACTTCTCATGGCTTATGAAAATGATGATTTTTTGGATGCATTAGAAGAGGAAGGCTTTCATGAAGAAGTCACTGAACTCAAATTTTGTTTGGAAGAAAAGAATATGATCATAAATAATTTGGCACACCAACTTGCTGAAAGATAAAACCACAATTAAAGTCTAGAATGTTAAATTGTGGGTATAAGAAAAGATCTTGAGAAGACAAAATTTCTCAATCTTAGATTTTCTAAATAATCAAAAACTTTAAATGAAATTATCAAAGTTCAACATTCTCCTCTGACAAAGACAGGTATTGGATATACTGAAGAACCATCTCAATCACAGAAGCCGTCAACCTCCACCAAAAGCTATCTTGATGTGGCAAAGACTAGTGAATTGTATGTCAATCATTAGCAAAGGCCTAAAACTGATTATCAAGAAAATCATACTCAATTTACTCCAAGGATGAATATCAATAGAAGTCGCAGCCAACAGGTAAACAATGTCAAAAGATTTCATGGTCACAGAAACTTCTTTAATGGGCAATGTTTTTCATGTCATAACTTTGGGCACAAGGTTTCTCAATGCGTTGCTTATAAAACCATCATGACTAGAGAAGCATGAAATCAAAGAAGTGTAGTAGGAATCAAGAAAAGTTCTGATAATAACTTTTCTCTTCTTGAAAATGAAATAGAATGCTCGATTTGTAATAGCTTTGGTCATGAAGAATCTGAATGCGGGAGAAAGTTTCGGCTAACACTTCCATCAAATCCCAAGATATGGAGAAGGAATAAATCTCAATCAGAAAGATCTGTTATAGCCTTGTATGCAAAAGGAAAAGAAAATCAATGACACATCGACATTGGATGCTCCAAACACATGACAAGTGATAAAGAGAAACTTCACTCATATAATTCTTTAGAAAAATAAAAGAATGTCTCATTTGGAAATGACACTCTAGCTTTCATTAAAGGTAAACATTTTGTTTTCTTGAAAGAAAAGGTTAAAGCTGGGAATGTTATGTATGTAGATGGTTTAAAGCATAACCTGTTGAGTGTCAGTTAAATGTGTGATCAAGGAAATGAAGTGGTGTTTCGATCAAATGAATGTGTTATTCGTGAGCTTGATACAAGAAAGGCCGTGATCAAAGGTACAAGAATTCCAAACAACTTATACATACTAAAAGGAGGAAAAAAACAATGCTATCTTAGCCAAACAGATGAAAAATTGTTGTGGCATAGAAGATTGGGACATGTAAGCTTTTCTCAAATAAGAAAATCATGCGAGCTCATGACAGCGTGTGGTCTTCCAGATATCAGAATCCTAGAAAATACCATATGCAAACCATTTCAAATCGGTAAGAAAACTAGAGTTCAATTCATTGAAAAGGAAAGGCCAACAAGTAAAACTCTTGAACTTATCCATACATATTTATGTGGACCAACAACAAAAAAGTCACCTCGTGGAGAAGATTAATTTATTTTGTTTATTGGTGATTTTTCTAGAATGTGTCAGATAGGCCTTCTAAAGCATAAAGATGAAGTATTTGAAAATTTTAAAGCCTTCAAAGGTTTGGTTGAAAATGAATTAGATCGAAAAATCAAATGTCTCAGATCTGATCAAGGGGGAGAATTCATATCGGATGAATTCTTTGACTTTTGTGAGCAACATGGAATAAAAAGGAAATTATCCACTGCAAGAACTCCTCAGCAAAATGGTGTAGTATAAAGGATAAATACAACAGATCAAAAAATGGCTCGAGCTATGCTAGATGAATCTGGAACTCCTGCAACCTTCTGGGTGAAGCTGCATTTGCTGTCATGACTATTCTCAACAAAGCAAATGTTTAGGTAAGTAGCACTCAAACCCCACATGAACTTTGGTATGGTAAGCCTCCTACTATAAAATAGTTTAAAGTTTTTGGAAGAATTTTTTTTATCAAAAGGACTGATGAAAAAAATGGTAAGTTTGATACCATAGTAGACAAAGGTATTATTCTTGGTTATTCTTCCAAAAGTAAAGGATACAAATGTCATAATAAAAGTATTCGAAATTTATTTGAAAGCATTGATGTTGTAGTTGATGAAGCATGCAGAAATCTAGAATAGATGAAATCAACAGAGGAATGTGACAATGAGGAATATGGGGATTACTTTCTTACATCAAATAAAATTGATATTTAAGAAGAAACCAATGAAGCACCAAAAGAAGATACAACAGATAGGGAAAAGGCTCCATCTAGGTATGTTCAGAAAAATCATCGAGAGTCTCAAATTATAGGAGAAAAAGGGTATGGAGTACAAAAAACAAGAAATCTTACATGAATGTCAAGTTATCTAGCATTAGTATCCTCCACAGAACCTTAGAATGTAAATGAAGCCTACAAATCTGAATGTTGGGTCAAGGCCATGGATGAAGAATTAGATGAAATTGAAAAGAACGATACTTGGGAGTTAGTTCCTAGACCTCATGATAAAAATATTATAGGAAAAGAATGGATATTTAAGAATAAGCTAAATGAAAATGGAGAATTTATTAGAAACAAGGCAAGATTTGTTTGCAAAGAGTATGCCCAACAAGAAGGTATAGATTTTGAAGAAACTTTTGCACCTGTTGCCAGACCTGAAACCATAAGGATGTTTCTTACTCTTTCTAGTTTTCAAAAATTCAAAATATATCAAATGGATGTAAAAACAACCTTTGTTAATTGAGATTTAGAGGAAGAAGTTCATATTGAACAACCAGAAGGATTCATTCTTGGAAATGATGCAAAACTTGTATGCAGACTCAAAAAGGCTCTCTATGGTCTAAAACAGGATCCAAGGGCTTGGTATTACTACCTTGACAAATATCTACAATAACAAGGCTTTACAAAAGGTTTTGCAGATAGCAATTTATACACAAAGATTGAAAATGACAATTTGTTAATTATTGTTGTTTATGTTGATGATATCACTTTTGGTAGCAATGAAGAATCCATGAGTCAGAATTTTGCTTCAGTAATGCAACAAGAATTTGAAATGTCCTTACTTGGTGAACTTTCTTATTTTCTTGGTCTATAAGTTCAGCAAACCAAAGACGCTACCTTTATCTCATAAACCAAATATCTCAAGAAGATCTTGAAAAAATATGGAATGGAAGATTCTAAACCAGTATGTACTGCAACGATATCAGGATGTAGTCTCAAGTCTAATGATGAATCACCAGCAGTAAACCAACCAACTTACAGATCTATGATAGGAAGTATGCTTTATCTAACAGGTACCAGACCTAACATCATGCATGCAATAGGAATTGTTGGAAGGTTCCAAGCAAATCTAAAGGAATTACATCTCCAGGCTGTCAAAATAAGTTTCAAATATCTTCAAGGAACTCAAGAATTTGGACTATGGTATCATAAAGATACAAACCTTACTCTTCATGAATATACAGATGTAGATTGGGCAGGAAGTGTTGATGATCAAAAGAGCACTAGTGATGGTGCGTTCTATATGGGTTCTCAGTTAGTATCTTGGTTTAACAAGAAACAAAGTTCGATTGCTTTATCTATGGTTGAAGCAAAATACGTGGTTGCTACATCTTGATACACACAACTACTTTGGATGATGCAAACTTTGCAAGACATTCAGATCACATATACTCCACCCATCTCCGTTCTATGTGATAATACAAGTGCCATCAATATTTCAAAAAATCCAGTCATTGACTCCAAGACCAAGCACATACCGATTAAGTACCATTTTTTACGAGAACAAGTGCTTGAACAAAAGGTCAAATTGGAGTATGTTCCCTCCAAAGAATAGGTTGTTGATATATTCACTAAACCACTACCCAGAGAAACATTTGAATATCTTAGACAAAAGCTGGGAGTAGTTGCTGCATCATCCTACTGTTAAATCCAGTTTTTCAGAGAAAGTTATTATACGCGAGTCTCATCAAGTATAGTTGCATATACATGTGGGTTTCTGTGGCTAAAGAAGCGTATACCATTTTTTGATAGGAAAAATAGTGGGTCAAACTCTGATATGGGCGCTCTGTCTGATGTTGATGATTACAGTCTGATGATATGTTTTTGTTCATTACTTTTTATCTAACTGACAAAGATGCCTTGATGAATGACTTGTTGAAAATGCACAAGTAGCACAAGTTCAGGGGGAGCACTAGCCTTCACTCACATTCTGCATTGTTGGCATTATGGTTGCTGAGTCTAGCTATGGCTTTAGATATTTATACCATTTGTTGCTTAAGTCATGTAAAAGTCTAGGGTGTGATATGATTTCTCATACATTTGAATGAGTCCTATTGGACAAGTGATGTAATTTGTATCCCCACTTTGCATGGGGCGGATGATGTAATATTTATTATATTTTTTTCATGTATAAACAATTGGTATATCCCCACTTGGTTGGGTGGATGATTCAAATTTTGTATATCCCCATTTGATTGGGAGATTGATGTATGTATGAGTCATTGGTGATAGGAAGGTCAGACTCACATAGTTGAGTTATAGAGTGATATCTCTATAAACTCAGCATGCACTCAAGGGGAGCATGAAAAACATAATGTATATCAGAGAAGGAAAGTTATTTGGTCTACCCTTTTCCCTTGATGTCAAAGGGGGAGAGTATTTTAGTGTTGCATGTTATCTCTAACAGTTTCTACATCTTGTAGTAATAAACGCCATCATGGTTGCCATCAAGTCCAAAGGGGGATATTGTTGGAATTATGATACAAGTGTTGTCCTTGATGGAAACTCACTCATAGGTCAATTCAATCTTGGTAAAAGGAAACTCAAAGTACAACATGTATATTCAAAGGTAACAAGACAATGGTACAAAATAATAGGAAGATGGAATTGAGGTCTACTGATTAGAATAAAGAAGGTAAAGGAAAAGGCTGATGCAAAGAAATTTAAGAAGTATGCAATGGTCCACTTAGTCAAAACAATGTATACATGCTGGTTCATGGAACAAAAAGAGCGTATATGCATAATGCATTCCCACAGGAATAAAAGCGTGTACATGTTGGAAAACTAAGACTTTGGTCAGAGCTATTCGCTCCGTGGTATTGACCCTAAGTATTTGGTCTGAGGTATTTGGTCTGTGGCATTGACCTTAGGTATTTGGTCCAAGGTATTAGTCCTAAGTGGTTTTGGTCAAAGGTATTGACAAAGGATATAAGCATATAAGAAAGAGAAGATCAAGGGCTAAGTATGGAAGTAATGAATATCTTATGAAGAGTTATGTGCAAGTGTATGGATTTCTAAGGAGTACTTCTATCTAAATTATATTTTATGCTGCAAGGGCTATGTTTGTAATTTGATTTGAAATACTTTGTGCACCTTGAATTCAATATTGGATAAGGATCATGAGACCTGAAATGACTTATGATTGAATGATATGACATTGGGCTAGATCTGATTATGTACAACTATTTTATTCTTTAAATATTGTCATTTGGGTTTGTCTAAAGTCTCGAGGTGCAACAAAGTTATGAGGTAAGTATTTGCAGATCTGTACACTGGTTTGTTTTGGTGAAGGTTCATGTACATGTTGGTTCATATCTTCCAAGTAGCGTATGCAAAATAAAAGCTTGATGTTCAAGGATGATTGATCTATCATATCAGTGCTACTGTTTTACTGCTGTTAGTCAATGAAGTCTTCTTAGATCCGAATGCAAAATTGAATGAATAAGGAGTTTGATATTTGATAGATTGATTATATAAGTGAGAAGAAGTGACCTCTATTGTTGTCTATGTAAATCTCTATAAGCTGACAGTAGATGTTCAGTATATTGCTAGTTGTTACAGACTTGATTCAAAACTTTATGTTTGTAGTGGCTTTGGAGGTATATGTAGGTTTGATTAAAGGAAGTAGCATATACACGCAGTTTGGGTTTAGCCAAGTAGCATATACAATCTGATGCATGGTTTCTAAGGTTACAACTGGTTTTGAATGATGATGTAGGTTTCTAGGTTCAACACAGTGTTCTGGTCTCAGTGATTTGATTGTTCAGATTAACGGAATGTTGTTTGATGCAGTTTAAGTTTAAAACTTGTTGATGGGTCCAGTATGAAAATTGGATGAAATGTGGCCTTCAGATTGTGGTGTTGTATTCTAGGAGTATACAGTCTAAAAATTCATGAAACGTGGTCCCTGGAGGAAGAAAGAAGTTCCTAGCCTTCTGTAGGTCAGTGCATATGTACTAGTAAACAAATTGACTAGTACAAGAGCTAGGGGTTGCAACTCCCTTCCAGTAGCAGTTGGAAAATGAGAGAAGGTTGTAGCCTTCTGCAGGTGGGTGCATACATACTGGTATGAGTCTACACTAGTACAAGATTGTAAATAGATTTTCTTATTATTAAAAGAAGACAAAGATGACAACAGCAAGTGGTTTTCACCCACATTAGGTTTCCACCTTAAATCTTGCTGTTCATGTGTGTTTCTTATGTGTGATGCTTTATTATATTTTTACTGCACTGTCTAATATGTTACTGATGCACTCGTTTAAGATCAACACATGATAAATTGTCTAAATCACAAGTTCTGTGGATATACGCTAGTTTCTCTAATCACAGTTGGGTGTACATGCTAGTTCACTTCACTGAAGTAGTGTATATAAATCTATTTGGGAAATAAAATTATTGATCTGATAATAGTGATTCAACACCCCTACCCCCCATCACAGTATTATTTCCAACCCCTGCCATACTCTATCAACCTTTTCTCATGACCCCTTGTCTCTTGATCCCCTTGACCACTCTCTTTCAAATTCCCCCATATTTTCATTTTGCTAATCCAAACAGTGATCAGGTGCATGGTGGTAATGTTGCATAGGTAGTGGAGTAGAAAGGTGAATTTTTTTTCAATATTTCTTCCCTTTTTGAAAGTCCCTCATGTCAATATGGTGCTCCTCCACTCTTGGCATATTTGGAACCTATTCCTCTCAGATAGACAATCAAATGAAGTCCAAACTATTAACGAGGAGAAAGCCTCATGAAACTATCATCTTGACGATCGTGATTCTATTGATATACATGGTGATTATTGCCTAGGTAATCGATTCATATTTTGGTTTCTCAAGAAGATTTTGATTTGAATTAAAATTTATATCTAGAATTTGATTTAGCCAAAGAAGATGTTCTTATAGAAACTTCCTTTTCAGTTCACTATCCCTTGTGCCCTACTATTTAGATAATCCATGCTCTTCAAGTTCATTATCAAGTGATAAAGACTTTGGATTAACAAAAGGTAGTGAGGTTATCCATGATGAAGAAAAGGGAAATGAGGTCATCAAGCATCCATCTCATTCCTTGGAACCTCCCATTTTGCATGGGGAAAATTCTTTAGTTCATATTGGTCTTGAGGTTTCTCCAGTTTATACATATTTATGTTTACAATAATAAAAGTATCATTACTTGGGTAATTTTTTTGTTCAAGGTAGAAAATATAATCAAATCAGTGATGTAGATGGCTTCCATGTAGATGGTAGCGACCTTGTTGAAACTAATGGTAGTAGTTGTCCACACACCATGCACGATCTGACCTAGGGTTCAAAATGAAATTATATAACCCTTGAAAGTTCTAGGGCTGATCAGGAAGCCGAGGCACTTGAACTTCCATTTATGGTTTTGACATGTTCTATCAATCCTGATGAGGACCACCAATTAGATCAAATCTATATTTTCTTGCAAAATTATTTTCTTTGCATGGTTTCACTTAATGCAAATTCCTTCCTGGAAGATATTTGGTATTTCAGATATAAATTTTCTAACATTAAATATTCAAATTTTGATCAGATCTAGGACTCTATTTCATTTTAATCATCCTCATGCAGATATCTTGTATCAAACTCAGGTTCGGAGTGTATGCCTTTCATGTACACACGAAGCTGTGAGGATGATATTTTTAAATATTATCATTGGATGAAGGATGCATACATGCCAAATAATTTTGAAAATAATATGCTCCTAGTATTTCTTATGAATGTTATGATGCTAATCATTTTCTTTATGGCACAAGATCTCCTCTCAAGTGCTTATGAGTGCTTGAGTTATCAGGTGAGTCAAATTCCTCTACCTGATATATATGTTCACACATTGTATCCCAACTAGTTTCAGGTATTTTATATAATAGCATTCAATTTCAATTCTTTGTATGATTGTGATGTAGGTTCAATTTGTAACTAGTTATAAGGAAATGGTGTGTTACATCCAACATGCAAGGGAGATGATTCTATTGTTCAAAGCATTTGCAAATCTATTCAAACTGGTCTATCTTTATTGTCCACTTACTAAGAATCTTATGCCTTAATAAACCCATCTTATCATAATTTGATTTCTAACACTCTTATCCAGCTAACAATTTTCCTACTTGTGTATTTAATGATGGTTATTTCACATCAATTGGTATTTATGTTTTATCATCTTACTATTCTAATACTTGTAAATTAGTTGAGGTAGTTCAACCTTTGTTGATGGTTATGTCAGGTCCTCACTATCTTGGTAATACTTTTGAACATGGTCAAATCATTTTTTTATCACAAGATGATCATCCTAATCCACGCCATTAATTTAAAATTCAACTTCTCAAGGACTTCAAGGCTTTCAAGAAGGTGCTTTTAAATTTTATGATCCAATTTATGATTTTCTGCAAGCATCTTACTTGACAAGCCCTTATGCTAATAACGAAATTCTATCTTCCTTGATGTTTGCTAAGAAGGACAACACAAATAAAGGTGCATTCATAGGAAACCTTCGAGGTTTATTTGATTATTGTTTTAATAGAAAAAGTAAGGTGGCAGGTTGGACAAAGTCATTTTTTATGACACATATTCCCGCACCTACACAAGACCTTCAATCTTTTGTGTAAACTATTCATGTTATCTTTTCTTGTGCACATTATTTTATGTCAGTTTTAATCAATTGTATCCTTGTGTTTGCAAGTCAGGAGTAGTTACATTAGATACATTGGAAATTTCATAACACTTAAATATGACCTTCTTATTGGTTAGGTTAGGATTAGGTCTAGCTTCATTCTAGTTTCCCTTGCACACACATCTTGCATTTTATCTCCTTGAGTATTTCCTATATTTTCTTATTTTTGTCTTGAATGTTTCTTTTAGTTTAGTTCTCTATTTTCTTTGTTATTTTGATCTTGCTTCCTTGTTTTATGACGTCTTTTGTTTTATGTTTTATTTAATAATACCCTTCATGAAAGATACTCATGTTCGACTCAGATACAATGTGGAAGGGTTTGGAAAAGGAAATTGTGATGAAAAACACTGATTGGCTAATTTATTACCCTCTTCTCTATTTTGGTTTACATATCTTTTAAAGTCAATGACATATGAATGGAATATAAGATTTGTTCTATATAGATATCCTTTCGCCAAACTATGAAGCCCATATCTTTACTAACATATTCATTCTTGAGTTAGCCTTGTAGTGGATGGTGTTTCAACCCACTGACTCAACCGAGTAGAGAAGTGAAAGGAAAAAAAAATTAAATGACCATATCAATTTCAAATATCTTTCAAAACCCTTAAACAAGGAATTACCACACTTTTAATTAAATATGTTGGGATCCCTGTTCCACCTGTACTATAAATGCTCATTAAATGGTTCAAGCATATCTTTCAAATAAAATAAAGGGTGAAGAAGAGAAAGGTTTCCTATGTAGAGAGGTGAAGCAAGAAACTTTGTTATGGTATTGAACAGGCCTACTAGCAGTGAAGTGACACTTATGTTTTCTTGAGGTGACTCTGTCAAGGTACTGGAAAGGGCAGAGAAACACTAGGGAATGTGCTTAACTTTGAATATCAAAATGTTGGTTTACTTATTATCAATCTCCCTTATTGAAACTATTAACGTATAACCAATCTTGTGAATGTGTTTGAAGTTGAGAAGGGAAATAAGAAACTATGTCTTTATCCAGGATAAGTGGAAAATATAGGGTAATCCACATGGTGAATCAAAAATTCCTAAAATACTGAGACCTTCAATATAAATGTAGGACTTAAAATGATAATTTTGGGTTCTTCTAGTGTGTCGCCAAGTGTTGACACTACATCAAACACCCTCCAAAATTTTGCCTACTATTGAATTTTAGAGCCTACTGAGGATCTTGCAATCTTTCTTCCATGGTCACTTCATGGTTGGACAATGTTTTACAATTTTTTAAAGTCTTCTTCTCATATCTAAGTGTTAAAGTCACTTTCTCGCACATGATCATTCCTTGATGGATTCATAAATAAACTTCTTTCTATGCAAGCTTAGATAGGCATTGTATAATTCCTAAAAGTATGGCTTGCACAATATTTAGGAGTAGTACTTGTGTATTGCTCATTAATATTAAAGTATGTAACATAAGTTGACATTTAATGCACACTCTTCATTGATAATCTCCCTCCCACTTTGGTTGCACTACACTACTATTCTTGTGAGTTTTATCAGATGTTTCTTTTTCACACCTTTACTTTCATAAGTGTCACTTTCACCTTTGCAGGTATTGATTTTGCATTCTTTTTCTCTTTAACAAGTGTCATTTTCATGTTATCTTCACTTTGGCATGTGTTGCTTTCACTTTCTTTGGCTTTTACAAGTGTCCTTTTCACTTTTTCTTATGATCGCAAGTGTTTCTTTTGACTGCTTTCGCTCCTAAATGTGTCACATTTTTGGTGTATCACTAGAGGAAACTCTAGTGCACTCTTCTATATTAAAATAATCTATATAACATGAAAACATGCATTAGACACTCTCCCATATCTTAGCGTACTTTTTAGCTGAAGTTGAAAGTTGTGTCGCAACTTGTATTCTAAGTGTTATAATGCTACATTTTAGCTTTCACACACAAATAAGTGTCACTTTCATGTTGTTTGAAGGTGTGATTGTTGTTCATGAGTTTTATGTATTCCCATGGCTTGTATTGATGGAAATCATGTGTGTAATCTATGTTTGAGTCTTGTTATGATGATTTTCTTTCTCTCTTACTCTACTGGTCTCACACATAGTAGCCATTATGGAGTTCTTCTTGGTCCTCCTACTTAGTTCAAGTTATGAAATAACTAATCCTTCCCCAAGTCATGAACATTTCCTACTCATGAGCCTCATTGATGAAGATATCTCCCTCCAAAACTTATGCATTGTGTCTTTCTCAAGGTAATATCCTATGATTTAATACTAAAAACCCTTAAAGCATGGTCACCTAACCCTAATTTCTTGTATTTACTCACTGCACTAAGTTTTGATAATTTATACCTTTCATAGTGCATGGAGGACTTATAACTAATAGCAAGGACCTCCTTCATCCCCTTGCAAAAGAAAATTGTACAATTCAAAGGCCCTCCTTCCTTTATAGTGTAATAAACCAATTGTACAATCTCCTATTCGAGTGAGCTTCCCTAATTACATTACACATTTCTATTGGACAATTGATCCATGTATGAGTCACTACAACCCTTAACTATATTAGCATAGAAGTGTTCCCTCAAGCACTGTGCATGTCATAATTCCAGTGCCTACTTCTGCCTCCTCTACTAACTAGAACCCCTCACTGCACCATGCCTTGTTCTACTTACCTCCATAGTGCATGCTGCAATTATGGTGGATATTGGAGCCTTTCCTAGATCACTGCTAAAGAAAACTACACTCTTCATTAAGTTTTCTTCTCAGTTACAATGCATGTCATAGTTTTAATTAGCAAGCCATCAACCTTTTTTCCACTAGACTCCACTGCATAGTCACTGATTCCTACCCTAACTCCCTAGTGCATGTCACACTTCTAGTGCATAGTGAGGCCTTCCCTAGGTCATTGTGAATCTCAACTACACTATCACCACCTTCATCTGCCTTGACCCATGCACACTACACAGTTTCAATAAAAAATCTAATCACACTATCTCTTGCACTTTATCACTGCACTAGACCCTAAATAACCCCTCCTCATAGAAAATTAATAGTGAGCAATGGTGTCATCTCACAACCACTGCTAAGATAAAATGCATAATCCTCAACAAGCCCTTCCTCCTTAGTACTTATAGAGGCCCATCACAAGATTCTTCTTTCATGAGAAAAGTAGGAGTAGGATAGATTACTTCAAGACTAATTTTTCCTTGTCATCAATGAGATTCTGTTGGGTCCCTATAATACTAGTGATTACCCCATTACTATGGTAGTTATACCCCTTATTTATATTGTTGTGCCCCTATTACCCACATATTGTTATTTCTGTGCCCCATAGAATCCCTCTATTATTATTTTTGTGGCTTTATATTATTATTGTTAGGTCGGCTGGATTATATTGTGACCCCTTAGACTCCTATATATAGAAAGGAGGTTTTGTCATTTGTATCATCGGAGAATTGTTCATTTATGTAATGTAAAGGAGGTTGCCCCCTCGAAGAGGCTAAATTCTAAGGCGTGTATCTCTCTTTTCTATCTTTTTGTGAGCTGGTTTCATAATAGATTCTGACACAACATCCCTTGACTCACGAGGCTTTTAATCAACTAATTACTAAAGTGACCTTTCCATATATTCTAGCTATATTTTTCCATCGTTGGCCGACTGGTACGTGCCAATTATGACGTGGTTTGGAAGGTACAGAGTGGGCTACATGGCGTCTTTATTCTGCTATGATGGGATTATTTATTAACTAATTCTATGCTTAACAAGAAATATTTTGCGACCCTATCTTGACATTTTCCTTATTGATTACTTAATTAGGAAATAACTACTGGTATGATGGATGGGACATGTACTTGTGAGGTCATCAATTCTAGAAAAGGTGTGGGCCTACGTGTATTCTGCTGATGAGGTTGACATGCGTGGTTACTGTCCCTACTGATTATGCCTACCATTGCGATTTTACATTATATGGCCACTGACACTATCCCCTGACCACAAATGGGTTGCGGTATCCCAATCTCAGTCACAACCTTATTATTCGAAAGAGACTTTTTTTTTTTGTTCACTTGCAGAAGCGTTTCACACATGCGCCATTCACCCATCCTTGTAGTAGGACTCCATCCAGTTGCATGAGTCTTACCACACCTGATTCTTTTATTTGTGTGAATATGAATGGGCCTAACTTGTGAATCTATAGTTTTCCTAGGAACTTGAGGAACGCGCTGTCATAGAGGAGGACTTGGTCGCCAACTTCAAATGATTTCTTCTTTATGTTCCTATCATGCCAAGCCTTCTGTCTTCGTTGGTCAACTGATTGATGTAACTCTGCTAGATATCGGGTTTCATCGAGTCCCATCAAATGGTTTAGTTTGTTCCGCAAGGCATTGCTATTGGTCATTCCTGTAGCCTCTGAGATTAACATGCTGGGCAAAATGAACTCCATTGGCACCACCGCCTCTCTGCCATAGACAAGATGGAATGGAGTTTGCTTGTGGAGTCTTTTAATTGTTGTCCTATATGCCCATAGAGTCCTTGGAATTCTTTCATCCCGATTGGCCGATACGATTTTTGTTAACCCCCTTTCTAGTATCTTGTTAAATTCCTCTACTGCACCATTTGCCTGTGGATGATAAGGACTACTCTTGTTATGCTATACCATAAAGTTGTTAACAGAACTTCAATTGTTTCGTTCAGAAAGTGTGTACCTTGGTCACTTGTGAGGCTCCTTGGGCATCCGAACCGTGAAATGATATTTTCAAAATGAATCTTGCCATTTTTTTTACTGTGTAGTCTTTCACTGGCATGACCTCTGCCAATCTTGTTAGGTATTCTATTGCCATGATTATGTATCAGGCTCGAGAGTGTCTTGCTGGTGGGAAAATTGGCCCAATGAAATCTACTGCCCACTTATCGAATATCTGCACCATATGGACTGGGTGTAGTGGTAGCTCGTCACATCGGGAAGGTTTGCCAACCCTTTGACAGACATCGCATGCACTAGAAAATGTCTTCGAATCCTTATGGATAGTGGGCCACCACAATCCTGCGTGTAGTATCTTCCTTGCTATAGCCTTGCCTCCTACATGGCCTCCCGCGACCCCTGTGTCGTACTCCCATAGGATGGCTTCCCTTTCATGTTGTAAGACACAACGTCTGAGTATTTGATCCAAGCCCATTTTGTAAAGGTGTCCTCCTATGAGCTGGTAATATGTTGCTCTGACCATTAAGTGCCTCCTCTACGTTACCATGTATCCTTGTGGGAAAATGCATGTTGTTAGTAAAGTAGCAATCTCCTCTAGGTGATCGCATATGGCTTCTATCCTTAACAGATTGGCATCGGGAAACTAATCGTCTATTTCTCTGTCATTCTCCCCTATTTACAGGCGAGACAGGTGATTTTTGCCTACATTCAATCTACCTATCTTAACAGCTAGTTCAAATGTGAATTCTTAAAATAGTAACAACCACTTGCAAATTCTTCCTTCTAGTACCAGCTTGTTCACTAGGTTCTTCAACACAGAATGGTCTGTGAAGAATTTGAATGGCACACCTAGCAAATAGTGCCTCAAATTTTGGAGAGAGTAGTCCATTGCCAGATCTTCTCATCATGTTGTTGTATAGTTCTTTTCCGCCGTGGAGAGCTTTCTGCTCGCGTAGTATACTGGATGATCCATCTTCTCTCTTGGTTGTGCTAAGACTGCTCCTAGCACTATTCTAGACACATCAATGTGTACATGGAACATTTTGTTCCAGTCGGAGAACACCAGTATACTTACTAATCTTTCTTTCAGTCTATCCAGTGCTACTTGACAATCTGTTGTCGAGACGAATTCCTCCATCTTCCTTAGTAGTTTCTCCATTGGGGCCGTTATGGATGCATAGTTTCTGATGAACCTTCTGTAGTACCATGTATGGCCTAGCATTGCTCTTAGTTGCTTCACGTTGCAGGGTGGTTCCATGTGGATGATTGCTGCTATTTTGGTAGGGTCACCCAGCCTCCATCTTTGCAAACAATATGGCCCAATAGAGTTCCAAAGGGAACTGCAAAAATGCATTTTTTCAACTCTTAAGAGATCTGTAGCTGTCTGCATCTTTCAAACATTACTCTTAGTAGACTGGTATGATTCTTCAGGAGGTTGTATATTGTCCAGTCGTCCATGTAAACTTCTAGGAATTTATGAATGTAATCCTCGAATGCGGCTATTATAATCCTTGAAAACATTGTTGGCATATTCTTTAATTCGAATATCATTACATTGTATGCGTACGACCCCCACTTCGTTGTGAAAGTTGTTTTCCTTTTATCTTCTTCAGCTATTCGGACATGATGGTAGCGTAAGAACCCATCTACGAATGAGTATGCCTCATTCCTTGCAGCATTGTCTAGGACTTCGTCATTGAAAGGCTTGGGGAATGGGTCATGCTTCTATAGTCGATGCATACTCTCATATCCGTTGCATCCTTCTTGTTCTGAATAACTATAGGGCTTATCCAGTCAACTTCATCGACCAAAAATATGATTCTTGCATCCAACATTTTGTCAATCTCCCATTTAACTTTATCTTTGACCCTTGGGTTCAGTCGGTATGGTCTGTGCTTCACTGGTCGGACAACTATTTTCAGAATAATTTTCATCTCTCCGAAGTTACCTTTTATCCCCTTGAGTTCTACTAGCGAAGCTAGGAAGAGGTCCTAGTATTCTTGTAATAAATCAAAAATTTCTTTGGTGGTTTTTTCGTCCAAGTAGTCTCCCACTAATGCTATCCCAGGCTTATCTTCTGTCCCGACATTCTGTTTTCTTAGATTCACTGGTAGGAGATGGGCGCCTTCTATCGAGGGATTCTCTTGAATCCTGCTTTCTCCCTCTATTTCTTCAAAGGCTAGGTGTCTAAACCACTCCAATCTGTCTTCTTGTGGTTATGCATCAATTTTGTCGCATGTTGCAAATCCTGGTGATTTCATATCATACAAGCCCTACAGAAAGTTTTCTTCATGCTCCCCTTCAACTAGCATGTTTGGGGTGAACAAAATCTATTTTACCGCTTGAAGTACTTCTGTCATTTGTGCTTCACTACTTTTGAATGAAAAATCGTCGACGAATTGTGCTTCCAAGGCATCCCAACTATTCGTTTGTCATCGTAGTTACTCCTAGATATACCAAGCCTCGGGGATGGCACTGAGGTTTTGTATAAAAGCATGCACCCATAGGTCCTTTGGTAGTCCCCGACTTTCCCAGTCTATCGTGAAAACTTTAATGTGCTCCTCGGGATCTGAATTCCCCGTGTATTCCTTTTCGTCTTATGGTTGATCTTCTTTCTTGTTAAACCTATCCTTCATTGCTTTCTTGGCATCCTTCCAGTCTTTTAATACCTGCCAGTGTGCTTTCCACCATCTTTCTGGTGTTGTAATGAGCATGATGTCTAGCAAGGGAATTGTTTGGTCTTCTGGTGCATCCTGGTCCAACTTGTCTAGGAACCAATCTATCCGCTAAAGGCCACAGTACTTCAGGTTGTTGCCCTTTCGTATGTCTCCCCAGTTCACTCGGCTTATCATCACACATCACCGGGTTGTCAGTTTATATCCACCCTGCTACCATGCATCCCATGTAGTTTCTGAACAAATTTATGAACTGTGAGTGCTTCTCCAGCTAACTGATCCTCCGACTGTAGGATTTATGTAGTCCTCCTGTTTTCCTGCCATGAGTGTATACAACTGATCTAAAACCCCTGGTTCTTCCCTGTCATTTGTGGGCTCTGTAAACCTGGGTCCCTGGTAAGGGTCCAACGGCTGAATCACCCTTAGCCCTTGTACTTCAAAAATCATCCATTCCTTCTTCAAATCTATGACAACATAATTTTCGTATGCCCAGTCAATCCCCAAGAGTGCTAGATAGGGGTCTTTATCCCCCATAATGTCTATTACTTCAAACTCAGTGTGCATTTGCACCCCTGCCACATCAACCTCTACATTTTCCAATCTCCTGATAGGTAATATACAATATTGATTCACCATTCTTAATTGGATTGGTGAATACTTCAGCTACGGCTTCCCCATTGCCTCCCAGGTCTTTCGGGGTAGGATGTTTACATCCGACCCTAGATCTAACATGGTGTCCCTTATTTGGAATCCTGCCACCTGTGCATTGATTTAGAACTCCTTCCCACTTCATTTCTTATTCTGCTTCACTCTCTTGGAGGCTTTCTCTGACCAGGTTTTACATGGTTTTCACACGTCCTCTTGTTCTACAGATACCACGGCCTTTAAGAGTTTCTGCAATTCCTTTAGCATGGCCTCATCTTCAAAAAATTTTAAGAACAATTTGAACCATTCCCCAATGGGCTGGGCGGGAATGGGCCCATGGACTTGCAGTCTTCGGGTGTACCTATCTTCAGTCATTCCCTTGAACAATTTGGCTGCTTCTTGATAATACTGCTTTTGGCACTCGCACTGATATGCCCTTCATGGTGACACTACTTTAATGATAATGGAGGCTTCCTTAACATAGAATTCCTCCCCTATCTTCTTCCCTCCTTGGGTGACTATATTAATATTTGTCATGGGGAAACCCTAGTCAAACTAAGGTTCAACATTCACTAGGTTGGCCCCTCATTGTCTGGTCCTTTATTCCCATTTTGCAATAAGCTCTAAGCATTCCTTTGTCGCATGGGTGTTAAATCTACATTGGGAACACCATGGTATTCTTTGGAGTGGGAATTACCTTGCGACATGTCCTTCTTGATCACAATTGTAGCACTTTAAGTGTCCTCTACCCCCCGTTCTTCCTTCGTGTCCATTTCCTCCTTGCTCCCCTCGACTCGCTTCATTGACCTTGAACGTGGATCTGTTTAGCCTATCTGCTAGAGCATCCAATGCTCAACATTGATAAGCTTGATGAGTTTTCGATGCGTAGAACTCACAATATTTGTTATTGGGGACATTAGAATATTTTTGTAGAATTGGACACATTCATGGCAAGTGTCCATACGTTCTACAAATCTCACAGAAGTCTACGTTATTGCTTCCTGGGAAGGGTCCTTGCGCTCCGATTTCCGCAACTCCTGTGGTGTGAGGGGTTCCTGATGACCCCGCCACCCTCCCTATTTGGTTAAGACCCCGCAACCATGGGCACTTCCTCGCAACATGCACTTCCACCAGGCAATGGGTGCACCAAACATTGGGCCTGGCTGGAGATCTCTCAGCTTCTTAATCAGGTTCACGATTTGGCTTTGGAGGCTCGTGATCATTGGATCTTGTAGACTCGTTCCTCCCTGATATTGATGGGGATATCCTGCCATTTCTTCTATCTGGGATGATTTCTCTAATGCATCTTGTAAGGTTCCTATATTCTGTTGCATCGGTGGTGTTTTGGTCAAGGGCAAGAGTGCATTGATGAACCAGTCCCACTTATGGTTTGGGTCCAAGGTGTAACTTAGCTTGGCAATGGCATCCTTAAACCTTTTCATGAGCTCCCAAGCCATCTCACCCTCCCTCTGCTTAATTTCCCACAACTCTGATAGCCCCTGCTAATCTTTCTACGATACCTTGAATTCTTATACAAATCCCCTCTTAATATCATCTATGGTTGGGTTCTGGTTCTGCTCTGCCCACTTTATGAACCAACGTAGAACTCGTTCTATTCTCGTGGTTTGAAATTCCACCGCCCGACCATTATTCAGAGTCTGAAAGGCCCTCCAGATGGCTTTGCATAGGTACCAGTGTTGCTCCACATCCTCGTTCCCCTTTCTTGCACATTCCAGATATCTAGTAAATGATCTTGCGATATTGCTCTAGGTATTAGCTAATAGAACAAAACCTTTTTTCCCGACTGTAGGGAGCCCTGTAGTCCCAATTTACTACTATAGCCGGTTCTTGGATTACATCCAAGATTGAGATGGGTCCTGTATTTCTCTTGCGCACTATATACTCATGCCGCTTTAGCTAGGTCAAGGATGAATTCTTCGCGTTTGTGATAAGGTACTAGGGGAAGGTTAGGGAAAACACTACTTATGTCTCGGGGTTGGGGTTGTTGAACTTGGATGGATGCTTGTTCCTCATCGAATAACATCCTCATACCATCGCCCTTATTGTCATCATCTTCACGCCAACAGGGGTGTTGTTCTTGCGATCCTGATTCCACAACCTTCGGGGAGGATCCTCCATCTGTCCCCTATTACGATTCCAATTTTGCAACATTCCAAGACGATCCTCCTCTGGTTTCTTGTTGTGATTCTATTTCCGCAACTCATAGGGAATGTCCTTCCTCCTCTTCTTGATTCCAACATCCCTTCATCCCACCTTTGGGTTTCCTAGCACCGTCTTCTCCCTTCATCTCAACTCGGGGTTTTCCCACAACCACTCCTATTTGGTGAGACCCTCTCCTTCTTTTTCCTAGGGCCTAGGCCACTCTTTCCTGCCACTTTTCTGATAGCAGTTCCCTCCTCTGTTACCTAACATCACTAGCTCTTTTCAGTCCTTCTACATCCATCCCCTCGCAGCATCCCTACCCCCTTGTAGGTATCATTTTACCCTTTAGTTCCTCCCCCCGATACTGGCACTTTATGCTTCCACCCCAGTAGTGGGTAAATATAGTAGTCCTTCTTTTACCAAAAACATCTTAATCCACGTTAGGACTTCCTTTATTAATTCCTCTATTAACTTGGAGTTGAACACCGCCTCTACCTTTGAGTAGGACTGATAGCTTTCTATAGCAAACTCGACCACCTATCCCTCTGCCATAGTCTTCACCTAGAAATCAACTACTCTCGTCTGCTTTTTATGTAGTTGTTACACTAATGTAGCATTAGACAAAGTTCAACTATGGCGAATTGTTGTCGATCCACTCGATGGAGTTTGTCGCTTCAACTCCCTCAACTAATTGTACAAGTCCTCAGGGAACTTGCACCAGAAAATTTTATACTAGTAATATGAGCTATCCGTGTATAAAATCCCCTCATGTACCTTGCTGATCGGTTGAATCCTATGGTCATCTTTTTCTGCCACAAATTGGTCTACTTTGTGGCCCCACTAGTCTCTGATCTCTCTTTTAAACACCCTCGACACCATATTTTGAACCAGTTCTCCTAACTTCAGGTTCCAACAACGGAACCATTTGTTGTCTTGGAAGAGTCGTCACGGAAAAGACCCTAAGTTCAGGCACAGGAGGCCAAAATTGGTCTGTTGTAGTCTAGGACACTGGTAGCATTTTCACCCCACCCTGAAGGGCAAGGAGTCTCACCCGAAGCGCACTAAGACCAAAGGGGAGAAGGATTCAACATGGGATCGAGAGGGTATCAATCGAGCACAAGCGATGATATACATATGAATCCATAATACATGAAACAAAGATAATAATACCTGAAACTCATACATATGGGTTCATCATAAATAACATAGAACTTAATAGCAATCTAGTATCAATCTAGTAATCACCATCTTCATGCAACACGTAGACTATTTAAAATTTAAATAAGCCCATAGTACAAGATGCGCAGTGCATTATAAGTCTCGACAACCATCAAATCTGATTACATTAAATCAATAGGATATAATACATCATAACTAGACAACTCATGATAAACAGTACATAGAATACTCGAGTCAATAGCCCTGGTCAGATCAGCTCCGCAACCCAGTTCCTCGGCTCCCAGCTCTTTCTGCTTAAGCTTCTGCACCTGCATACCTCCTCAGCAAGAAACTCCTCCTGTGTCTGGTGGGTTCAACAACAGCCCTCTTTCTTTATACTCTTTCCCTTTTATATCCTTCCTAGCTGCCTGGACTGCCAGTTCTCAATCGGCTGCTTGCTCCCTTGGCTACTTCTACACCTTCCTGTCTCCTCAACCTCCTTTGCATTTTGCTGCCACCTTGCCATCACTCCTCCATAACTGCTCGTTCCAAAACCCAACCGTTGCTGCCATTTTTCCTTTCCCGCCCTACAGTTGGACAAAACTAGTCAAAATCGTTCAAACTTAACAAAGGCTCCAACATTTCTCTTGTCCTAAAGTAAAATGGAATTTGTCTCTGTCTTTTCCCTTTTTGTTTGGTAGGGATACTAAGGGCAGTGAGGGCAGTTGCTGTCTCTATATCAGTGGGTTCTAGAGATGCCCCAAGTGATTCCTCCTTGTCTTCTACCTCCTCTTTTCCATTCCCCCTCTCATCTTTGTCTTCCACTTCTTCTTCTCCCTCTAGTTCCTCACTCTGTTCATCAGTTTCCTCCTTTACATCTCCTTCTCTCTCTTCACCACTTTCTTTCTCTTTTTTTCTTCCTCATCTATTTCCTCTTCATCCTCGTTTATTTCTTCTTCATCCCTTTCACTGGCAGAGGGGCTCTTGCCATATTCAAGGGCTTTTATGTCTCCCTCTGTCTGCATGTCTTGGAAAGTTTCCCATGTGATAGGGATTCAAAGTTTTTGGAGGGAATATTCTATGATAAGTCTAATTAACCCATGATGGGATAACTGTTGATGGTTTCCTTCTTGCACCTTCATGCTCATATCTATCACTGTTGAAGAAGTATGTAGGGGATGCTGAGTCTATTTTGAGGAGGCATGTTTGCTCCAAACTTCAATTCTTGAAGAAGCCTAAAGTGGTATCCATATACCACACTGTACCTACGTTCACATGAGATATACTTTATAAGGAGGTAGCTAATTTCATTCCAAGGATAGGGTAGGATTTCTCTTCTCACTCCACTATTGTCTTCCATGGCCTCCTCTCCTTCTAAAAAGAATTTCTTCTCTGCAGTTTGGCTATTTCCCTTATCGTCCTTTCTCCAAGGCACTCCTAGGAGAAGTGTGGTAATTCTACCTATGATTTCAGGGGTGATCTCTATGGAGAAGCCTCTCACCACAATAATGGCATGGGTACTAGTCAGTGGAATGAGGGAGAGAGAAAAATATCTGGCCACTTCATCATCATACCCCCTCAATTTATCAAAGAAACCCATCCAATTTTTCCTTGTGAATATCTCTAGCACAGGAGGGTGACGAGGAATCCTCATTGTGTTGATGGGATCCTTTTTATTAAATCTCCCTGTCATTTTATCTGATGGATGGAGGGTTGTATAGGTCTACTACCAAATTTAATGAATGTGGAAATTTAAATGAAAATTCTGTGTATGCATTTCCCTTATGCTGCAATTTCTTTCAACAAAATAGAAGATTTTTTTATGTTCCTTTCACTTGGAAAAATGTGTGGAAATGTAGATCCTACCTCCTTATAACTTCTTGATGAAGCCAACCCCTGTTTTTCACCCTCTGAAACTACTCACTACCAATCCTTTAGGTGCTGGACTGTATCCTGTAGGATCTCCTGTAGGATCATGTAGGATTTCCTGTAGGTGGTTCTGCATAGGAAAAAATGAAATTTGCCTTTCTTGTAGACTGCTTGAGGGTTGAGATTGACTTTTCTAGTGTGGAGCCTATAGAATTTGAATGCTTCTATGCATGGGGATCAACATGTATTTCCTCATATGTGATTTGAGTGAGGTGCTGTGCTGGTAGCCGAGGTATGAATATCTATTTTTGGACCCTTGATCCCACTACCACATCATCATTCCCCTCACCTCATAATCAACTCCCACTCCGAGAATCTATAGCTTAACTACTTTCGACCTCATCCTTCTTTTCCTTGACTTGACCGCTGCCACGTGTATAAGGACTAATTTCTTTCTCCTCATTGATTGAACGAAGGTGCGCAATTTAACTTGCCACCTTTCAATTATAACTCTTTCACAACTTTTAAATCTTTTGATCACATTATGCTAATGAGAGAGTGGAAGCGAGATACTTACCTGTGGTAATGATGCCTAATGTTGTTTGTTGAAGAATGAAGTCTTTGCTGTGTGTTGGATGCATGTGCTTTTCTCCTTTTTTTACTGTCCTTTGATGATATTCTTTGATGTGGAGGTACTTTGTGTTGATGATGATGATCTTGATGTTGCTTCTAGGCTATGGAGGAGCTTATTCTACCTCTAGATCTTCCATGCTTGAAGTTGACTGCAACTTGTGACCTTTTTTTTTGTGGGATAGGCTCCTATAAGATGTCCTGTAGCTGCTTCTCCCTCAAAATTCTTAACCATTTTCTATTGTTGGAGCCTGAGGATGGTTGGCATGGGCAGAGAAGGGGTATAGGGATTTGTGAATGAGGAAAATATCCTTCAGGTGTTTTCCCCTTTCTCTTTGTCTTCATCCTCTCTTCTTTGTGTTTTTTTCCTTGAAAACTAATTTTTTTGTTTAAAACTAGCTTTGTTGATGAATGCATGGGTGATCATGGTGGAGAGAGGTATGTTGATGAGATGGTGAAGTAGGAATTTATTTTTTTGACATGGGAAGGTTATCCCCTTACTCTAGGGTTACTTCCTTTAGGATTCCCAGGCCACTATAATTCCTATAGGATCATCCTATAAGTTTTGAGGGAATCCTATAGAAAACACAGAACCTTTGCAAAGTGAGGTAAATGAGTGGAAAAATGAAGGGAATGATGGAATGATGAAGGATAATGAATGGAGAAATAAAAGCATGAGATGGATAGGTCCCTTTTGATTTTATTTTGTTGCTCTAGTCGTCCTCCTACTGACCTACAAACAATATTTTCATAATTTTCCCTTTCTCTTTTACTTTTTATTTTTTATTTTTTTATTGAAAGAAACTAGTCTGCCTCCAAGAGGTTTTCATCCTAGCTTCTTTCCCTAGGCGCCTCAAGAGAGGTTTTCACCCATAGATCTTTTTTTTTTTTTTTTTTTTTTGACACCATTGGGCCGCCTCAAGGGGTTTTCAACCCAACAGTGGGACTCAGGTTCCTCATGGAGGTTTTCACCTGAGTTTCCTTATTTTTCTCTTCTTCCTTTTTTCCGTATTTTCTTCCCTCCCTTTATTTATTTTTTTCTCAATGACTTGATGAGGTAGGGGGTGAGACAATGGCCTCTTGTAAACCTTCAGCCTGTGCCCATTAACAAGTAAAGGAATGACCTCTACATCTATGGTTCTAATCTTCACTGGACCATTATCATGACATTTCTCTATGACATAAGGCCCTAACCATCTAGTCCTTAACTTGCCCTTAAAGTATTTATATCTGAAATCATATAACAAATCCCAATCACCTTCTTGAAATTTCTTGCCCTTGATGTTCTTGTCATGCCAGATCTTCCTCTGAATTTGAGTCTCCTCTGTGTGTAGGAGGGCCTCTCAGCTAGAGAAATCTCTCTTTTTGTGCACTGCTGAGATCTAGATCTAGTTGGCTACCATCCTCAATGTATTGTACTCAAATTCAAAGGACATTAGGGCCTTCTTCCCATAGACCAACTCATATGGTGTGAATCCAGTGGTGGTATTCCAGGTGGTATTGTAGGCCGAGGTGGCCTCAACTAATCCATCTGAGAAATATTTTCTATTCTTGCTAACCACTTTGGTTAGAGTTCCCTCCAGTGCTCTGTTGGTAACCTCCACTTGCCCATTAGCTTGTGGGTCATAGGGAATGGAGGTTCTATGCTTCATATTGTGCTGGCTTAACAAGTATTCAATCATGTTGGATTTAAATTGGCTGCCTTGATCAGTGACCAGTTCCCTAGGGTATCCAAACTTGTAAAATACAATTCCCTTAAGAACTTAGCCACCTTTTCCTCTGTTTCTACCTTGATTTCCTTGGTTTCAGCCCACTTGGTTAAATAGCTAGTGCACACGATGATGTACTACTTTTACTTAGAAGGAGGGTCAATAGGTCCAATTAAATCCATGCCCCACTTGTCAAATGGCTCAAAATTCAATTGAGGTTCTAGAGGAATTTCATCCCTTCGAGTAGGCTTTCCCATCCTTTGGCACTGATCAAATTGACTAGTATATCTTCTCACATACTGATGAAGAGAGGGCCAACAATAACCAGCTTTTATCCCCTTGAATGTTGTCCTCTTGGCTACAAAGTGACCTCCACAAGGCCCATCGTGATAGGTCATAAGGATGTCAAAGACTTCCTCTATGACACATATTTTTAGAATGTGATCTGAGCCTAGTTTGAAGAGGTTTCCCCCAATCCAAGTGAATGGGGCATTCTTCCTCACAATCTTTCTTTTCTCTTTCGAGGACAAACTTGGTGGGAACTATGGAGACACCAAATAGTTTTCTATGTCAAAAAACCATGGAGAGAGAACTGAAATGGTGAATAAATGTTCTTTTGGTAACTGATCATCAACCATTCCTTCCTCCTTTGTAGGCAAAGTTAATCTGGACAAAAAATCTGCAACAACATTTTCCTTGCGAGACTTATCAATAATAGTTAGATCAAACTACTGTAATGAAAGTAACCATCTAATAATTCGGGAATTCACATCAGGTTTATTAATTAAATATTTAATTGCAGCATGGTCAGTATGTACAAATGTTTAATAACAGTAACATAATGCCTAAATTTGTTCAATGAATGCACAATAGCCAGGGGCTCCTTTTTAGTCACTATGTAGTTCATTTCGACTTTTGACATATTCTTACTGATAAAGTAAATGGAATAAGGCAATTTGTCATCTATCTGGCCTAGAGCTGCTCCTATGGCTTTGTGTGATCCATCAACATGTATATGAAAATGAAGGGCTGAATTTGGGCCTCGGAGAATAGGTGTAGTGGTCAACTTGTCCTCCAAGGTGTCTAGGGCCTCTTGACATCATTTTGACCATACAAACTCAAAGTATTTTTCCAGCAACCCAAATAAAGGAGAAGCTAACTAGCTGAAGTCTTTTGTAAACTTCCGATAGTATCCAGCTAAACCTAGAAAACTACTGACATCTCTCTACTTTTGTGGAGGTGGGACCCTTTGGATGATGGCTATTTTGTTTGGGTCCACCTATAGTCCTTGCTGGGATATTTAATGACCTAGCACAATCCCTTCAGTCATCAAGAAATCACATTTTTTGGGACTAAGGGATAGGTTCATTTCAATGCATTTGTTCAACACCTTACCTAAGTTGGACAAAGCCTCTTGTAAATCACACCCATAGGGTGTAAAATCATCCATATAAATCTCTACTGCATCATGGACTAGCTCGGCAAAGATACTCAGTAATGATCTCTGGAAAGTGGTAGGGGCATTGCATAGGCCAAAAGGAAAGACACTTTTGTTGAAAGTACGCCAAGGACAAGTGAAGGTGGTTTTATTCTGGTCTTCCAGGATGATGTGGATTTGATTTTACCCGTTGAACCCATCTAAGAAAGGGAAAAACTTTTTCCTTACCAGGACATCTAGCACTTGGTCAATGAAAGGTAGAGAGAAATGGTCCTTCTTTATGGCTTTGTTTAGCTCTCTTTAATCAACACAAATCATCCACTTCCCATTTTTCTTTGGGACCAACACCAAAGGAGAGACCGACTCACTCTTGAGATAGGGTAAATGAATCTGGCATCTAACAACTTTTGCAGTTTTTGTTTGACTCTATCCTCGAGAGGTGGATTCATTCTCCTTTAGGATTGTCAGACTATTTTGAAACCTTCTTTGATATAAATGTGGTGAGTACACAGCGAGGGGTGCACTCTCTTCATCTGTTTCTAACTCCAAGAAAAGGCATCTAGATGTTCCTTTAGCATGTTGAACAACTTTTCTTCTTGGTGTACAGAAAGAGATGGGTTGATTTTCAAGGTTCTCTCAGGGCCGAATTCTATGGTTTTGACATGGGTAGGGTTTGAATTTGCTAAGCATAGATCAATCTGATGGTTGTTCTCACTTTTCTTCACTAGTTCATCTAAGGAAAATGTGCTGGGAGTTGGACATTAGAGTATGTGTTCAATCAAATTATCTTCAGCCAGTTGTCCCCCTACCATGGTTGTTTCTAAGGTATAGAGTTGGGCTCAATAAAATTTATCTTCTTCCTCCTCCTCCAGCCATAAAGGTAGGTGATGTTCTAGAGATGGCTGGGCAGGAGGGTATAGGATCAACTTCTTGGACATATGCCCATTTTTTATAGTCATATTTCTAGCCTTTCAGCTAATGTAGGCATCGGTAATGGCTAACTAGGGCCTCCCAAGGATGAGAGGGTAATCAGTAAGCTTGGCCTTAGGCTGGAGAGCTAGGAAATCTAGAGGGTACTCCCAAGAGTCAATGGAGACCATCACATCCTCCACAATCCCCTCAGGGGTCACTATGGAATAGTCTACAAGTTGCAGGACTATTGTGGTCTTTCTCAATGAACCATGGATGTTGAGCTTGAGCATGGTGTCCTTGGTCACCATATTAATGGCAGCCCCAATATCAATCAAAGTGTGTGGGATGATGGGGCAATTGATGTGCACATCTACTACAGGGATTTCATGGTCCAAATACTTTGAAAAAATTACCTACCCCAACATTAAGTCGGGCAGTTGTCCAATGATATTAATGGTAGTGGCATCTCTTTTTTGTGTCTCTGGATGTTTAAAGAACTTATCCTTAATTAACTTGTTGTAAATAGGTACATTTTTTATAGCTTGGAGAAGTGGAATTTTGACACAGATTTTTCAATTCACCCAGAAGTTCAATTTCTTCCTGGGTAGGCTAGATTTGTTGAGTTAATCTCTCAGGAAAAGTTGGTGGATTTAATTTAGGCATGCTTGCCTCTCTTTTTTACTGACTCTCCCTAGGTGGAGGTAGAGGTTGGTTGTCTCGGAGTACTCTCCCAGATCTCAGGTTGATTTCATGAATCTCCATAGCATAAGTAGGATAGGATGTCTCTCCACTGTATACTTGTCATGCCTGTCTATTGCTTGGGTTCAGATTTGGATGGGCAAGCATCTAGGGTTGTTTAGGTAGAGCAGGGTGTAAAATTTGTGGTTGAGCAGGTGGTGAAGGCAATAAAGCTGGAGAATTGCTGTATGGGAGCCTCCACCCTTGGGGCAGTGCATTCCACTAAGGCTGTGGTGGAGCATATGGTTGAAATGACTGGTTGGTCGGCTGTGAATGATACTGACATGCAAAGGACCAAGGAGGAGGTGTGGTCCAGGAAGGATGAGCAGGGGCCCTGCAAGAGGAAATGGATGTGGTCTGGTTGGGGTTGTAATATGCATGGGATAACCCTTGCATGCCCTGCTCGTATGGTCGAGGCCCATGAGGTCTCCTTTGGTTTATGTAATAGAGTTGTTTAGTCACCCCTTCAACTCCTTGATATACAACTTTTAGTCTAGGTAGTGAAGGGCACTTATCTGTGGAGTGGTTTTCTTCATAGACTGAGTAGACTTTAATCGGGTTTAATGGACATTCATTCCTAGGTTGCCTCCTTGTGCATCTAGGGCAGAAAATGGCTAAGGCTCTCTCTGCTTCCTGCTATTTTCTCTTAATGACCATTCGTAGGGCAAGGGTTTACAACATCTCACTCTTTAAATTTTCCAGCATGTTTCCAATTTCACCTTAGATGGATGTATTGGAAGAGGATCGACTAACCATAGGTTGACTATCCCTACCCTTTTTCCTAGCTGCCTAGATTGGTTTTTAAAGACAGTCTTGATATCTTCATAGGCTAGCTGGTATATTTCCCCTCTTGCTAATAGGTTTAGGGTATCTAGAATATCTTCCTTTACTCGTCTAAGTAAGACTAGCTTCAATGACTCAGGGTCAAGTGTGCACCCAACCCTTTTGTAGCTAAGCTTGAATCTTTCTTCATAATCCTCTAGGGATTCATCATGCCCTAAGGTCACCCTAAAAATTTCCTATTTAGTGTCTTTAGACCTGTTGAAGTCTCAGTACGTGTTGTTGAAGGCTTACTGCATCTAAGCCAGAGTTGTGATGTTATCCCTAGGTAAACCAATGAACCAGCTGGTGGGCTCCAATATTGCAGCAATAATGGTGCAACTTGTGGTACTCCCTTCTTTACTTTTATCAACCCGGTCGTTCGTAAACAAAGTTGGAAGCGACGGTGCTGTATGCACAAGTACTAGCTCTTGTTGCAGCTGTCACTTGGTCAGCTGGCACAAGTCCGCTAGGAGCTTAAACCAACTTCTATGAGCTCTTAGAAGAAGCTTTGTAATTCATGGATGAAAGCTAACTTGAAGAAAGATAATCTATTTGCGAAAAGAGATTGAAAATCTGGAGAAAAGCGCAAACCCTAGCAAACCCTAATTCTACCAGCTAGTCCTACTGATGCAAGGATGAGCATACAAGCTACTGAAAGAGATGACATTACTTCTATGAAGGTAAAATACATGTGCTTAGACTACCTCTGTCCTAAGAAAAAATCTTTTTGTAGTTTTGATTAAGTTGTCAGCTTTATCATGCATATGCTTTCACTGTTCTTGACTATGCAGGGGTGGATCAAGGAGGAGGAATGCTTGGAAAAGGTTGGGAAGGTTCAGAAAGGATATAAGGAGTCCCCAACACCCTTCCAGAGAGTTTCATAAAGTTTTTCTATCAATAAACCTCATTCGTGAGCTTCTACAGGAAGTCTACAGGGGTTCTACAGGATGTTCAGAGATTTCTGCAGGATGTTTAGAAATTTCTACAGGATGTTTAAGAAGTGGATTTTAGAGGATGGGTGAGTGAGGGAATATGCATGGATGGATAAGGAGGTAGGATAGGGGCCTAGAGTAACCTAGAAATTGGTGGGTGGAGTGGTGAGAAGGTGTAGAAGGCTGACTTGGCTTGAAGAAGGCTAAGGCAATGATTGAGCAAGTAGGTAGGGTTGTGTGGAAAAAGGACAAATGGGAGACGAGGAACCCAGCTAGGAGATGGAACAGGTGTCTCAAATGACGTTTAGGTGGATGAAAGAGTGGTGGAGATGCCCTGAACGGTGTACATTCAACCGAATAAACAAAGTCTTGCAAATGATCAAAGTCCTAGCTAATCTAGTCTAACTATCAATAACATGAATGAACAATAGCTTTGCTGGAAAGAAAACCATGTACATCAACTGTGCAAAGAAACATTTTAGAGATCTAAACCCATAACTAATTTCTGCAAAGGAAAACAGTACACCAAGGATTGCATGGTCAAGCAAACTAGTGTTTTTGTTGGGGCAGCACTGTTTCTTCAATCCCAGCCCCTGATCCAATAAGGATGAGGTGAAATCGAGAGTGTGGTTGTCTCTTTTCTTTGGATATTTTTCTATTATTATATTAGCAAAACACCTGAAGCAATTCTATTCATAAACAATGATCTATCCGAGCAACATAACTAAATCTACCTAATAGAAATACGTTTCAAATGCATAAAGGGAAATAGTGATGCATAAAGGAAAAGTAACAGTACAGAAAGGAAGCCCTAGGCTCTCAGGTTGGGCCCAACCCTAAGAGCTACGGCTCCTATAGAAAACTCAGAGTTGATGTAAAATCAGACTGCTTCTCATTATCGAAAAATAGTCATAAGAGTTATGCCAAAAATGGATACAAGAGAACAAAGTAAAGCTAACAGCATTGTGGTGCAAAATATGCAATGGTTTCAAAAAGTCCCTTATGAAGGCTGAGGCCTCAACATTTATACATCATGAGGGCCCTAGCTGGCTTCCTCAATCTGTGGAACTTGGCTGTCCAAACTGTGAGTTAGATAGTCCCTTCCAAAATCTGCCTGGCTGCCTTCTAGATTCGGTTTTGGTGGTCTTTGGAGCTGGGAGTTGGGGGTGAAGGTCTCGAGGAAGGGTTATTTAATGCCATAGTCAACCCCCCTATGAATCCTCACCTCAGGCTTGGCTGTCTTTTAGCCCATGATTGCTCGATTTTGCTCCAACATGTGTCAAAAAACCTGAAATGAGCACGTGTTAGCCACCTAGGAAGAGTGACTACCCTTATTCGTACAAATGACATAATCATACTGAAAATAATGCATAAGCTATGGAAAATGAAGGATTGAACAAGGACTGAACAAGGATAATTAGGCCAAATGAGCCCAACAAGTTACCAATTTGGGGCTCATCATCACCTCCTGCTAAAAGGGTTGCTCATCCTCTAAGAAGCTAGTCCAGCTCCTTGTCTTTCATTGCTTTAATCACCACCCTCACATCCCAGGCATCTGAAGTAGTGTCCTCCGCACTGTCATGGAATCCGGTCTGCCTTTCCACCTCTTCCCACTGCTTATGCTCTTCCTCTTCTGTGCCTCCTTCTAACAATCCCAAAAGCAAGGGTGGACTTAGCTTGAGGCCTATCCAGTTGGCCTGGAGGTTCTGCATAGACTTCTTGTAGAGAGGCACTCATGCCAAGGCCTCCCCCATCTGAGTTGGAGTGTGATATTCTCAGATTTTTAGGTTGTGGGACAATGTGTTCCACCTACGGGTGCAAGCATGAACATAATTGTCCCCTAATAATCACTCCATATCCTCGAAGTGTGCTATGGCCTGGGCCTGGCAATCCATGTACTCTAATAAAGCCTGAGAGTTGGTTGTTAGGTGCTGGTGAGCGGATATCAATGCTATGGGGTCCCCTGGCTCTACTCTAATTAGCAGTGGTTCATGTATCTCCCGGTCCATGACATTCCTGACCTCAGCCGCTCTTTTTTCTTCATGGTTTAACCATGAGGTCATTGCCATCAGCTGCATGTCCCCTACTGTTGTGTTGGGGTCCCACGAGGTGATGTTTGGAAGGACCAAATTATGGAGGTAAAACTATAAAAGCTTAGCCTTATCTTCCGATGAACTAGTGTTACATAAATCCATGAATTGCTGGGGGTTTTGGATGTGGGAGATACCCCTCTGTGCCAATGTGTTGATTTGGAACTACATCCACTGATCCCTTAGGTACAAGCCATAGGATTTGGTCGACTACCTACATTGCAGAGCTTCCATTGCGCAACTGGCCATGCAGGCCAATTGTGCCTCCTTTTCTTGCATCTGCTGTGTTAGGGATTGTATCTCTATACCTGCCTGCAATTCCCTTTCCTGTATCTGCCAGTTAAGTTCCTCAAGATCAGCTTGCATCCCTTCTTTTTCTTGAGGTTCTGCTGAGGGGTCTTTGGCTGCTGTGTCCTCTCCTTTTCTCTATCCCTGCAGCTGGAGCTGTTGTCTAAGCAGCTCATTCTCTTCTCTTAACTTGGCTTGTTGGGAGCTTTCCACATGCCTTACTCTTGCCAACTCCTTTTGTGTTTCCTTGAGCCTTTCCTCTAAAGGCCCTATATCTACTACCCCCTTGGATTTAGCGATCCTCATCCAAGTGTGGGTTCGTACTCTTTCTTCCTCAAGTGCTAGAAACAGTGGCACTATGAACTTTTGAGGAATAATTTTGCTGGCCTCCAAAAAGTTATAATAAGAGCCCAGGTTGGGCTGGGGGCTTGGTTCCATGATGAAATCAGTCTTCTCCTCCTCCTATGGTGACTTGGCTACTCTCTCCTCCATCTGCTCAGTTTCTTTCAGCCTAGCCAAAGTTTCCTATAGAATAGCCTCAGCATCCTGTAGAGAGGCTTCTGAGATCAATTTCTCCATTCTTTCCCTCCATGAGGATGTTTTCGGGCTCCCCCGCTCATAAGTAATGGATGCCTTGGAGGGGCATCTATCCTGTTGTGTGGTAGGGGTATCCACAATGGTGATTGGCTCTTTTGATGGAGGCTGGGGTCTGCCAGTCTTAATCCTCACACTCCTCGCTTTAAAATACATAGGAGTCTCCCTCTTTCGTTTCTCTTTTGGTTTGGGAGAGGTACTTAGGGTGTCCAGCACAACTGCTGCCTCCCTAGCTAGAATTTTGGCCGACTTCTCCTTTTGCTGTCCTTCATTCGGACTTCTTGTAGAAAGTCCTGTAGTGGTTGCTTTCTGGCTTCCTGTAGAAGTCGTTTTTAAACTTTTTGTAAAAATAGTCCGTTGCTTTCCTGTAGAAGCCGAGGGCATTGTTTTAGCCTGCTTGGCTGAAGGGAATTTTTCCTTTAACTTGGTTGAGGTTGCCTTAGGGGTGCCCTTACTGACTTGGACTTTCTCAGTCCATTCTGCCCTTCTCTGTAGTCTTTTCTCCCTGGGTGTTGGTGCAATTTAGCATCCCCTGTTTTGGCAGCTTGCCCCTTTTCTTGTGTTCCTTTCTGTTCTTTCTTTGGTGTTTTTCTCAGGGTTTCTCATTCTTTAACCTTCTTCTCTGCCTGAGTATGCTCCTTCTCCTAGCTATTGGAGGAAGTGAGCTCCTCGGCCAAGACTCGGATGTTATCATCCTTTGACATATTCCGAAAAATTTCCCAGGAGAGAGGGACAGTGAAAGTGTGGAGTGCATCTTCCATGAGGAGCTTAATAATCCCATGATGGGCTAGCTGGTCTGGTGTCCCCTCTCTCATTTTGGTGGCAGACTCAGTCATGGACTGCAGGAGGAAGTAAGGAATGCTCAATTTTTTCTCTGAGGGTAGGTCCATGTGATGCCTGAATTCTGTGAGCAACCGGAAATGATAGCCATACACGATGCTAAATTGCCCCTCACATGTAATATACTTCATAATTTGGAGGCTGACTTCACTCCAAAATAGTTGTAGGCTAGTTCTTTGAACTCCATTCTTGTCTTCTGAGAATTGCTCCTCTGGTAAGAAGAACTCTTTTTTAGTTTTCTGACCCAACTTCCTCTCCTCCTTATCCCAGGGTACCCCCATTGGTAGATCACTTACTCTGCTGATGAGCTGTGGGGTGAGTGTGAGGGTCAATCCTATGAAGTTGAAAACGACCAATGTCTTTGACTTTGACTTTAGGGACCTGAGGAATTCTTCTGCAATTTCGTCATCATGACTCTGAAGCTTGTCACAGAATGACATCCAGTGTGCACGAGAAAACAAGTCCACCACCTCAAGGGTTTCCCATAATTTCTTGGAGTCCGAAGGTTCTTTTCGAATGAACCCTCCTGACATGGTAAAAACTATGTGTTTGTTCACGCTTTCAAGCAGACAGGGAGTTCTGGGTGTACTTCCTTCTTAGAGCATAAAAAAGAAGATATCTTTGTGTCAATTACCCTGTGTTGAAATTTCCTGCTTGTATACAGAAGGAGTACTTCGGGATTTTTCATGGAGCGCAAAGCTACATCTCCATTATACACACAGTCATATAAAATTTACAATTTTTACCCGTGCCTTGACAGTGTCTCAATTTCTACAGGAGGGATTTTCATTCAATCGTGGACGAAATCTCGCATGCAGACCACGAAGACAATTTCGGGCAGTGATAAAAAAAAGGCTTTTGACTTCACAGACAGACTTGCATTCACATTTCCCTACCCCCCTCAATACGTCGAATTCACCACCTTTGGAATTATTTGCATGGGAAGGTTATGTTCTGCCTACCTCACTGAAAATTGCCACCCTCGACGTGAATAGTCTGCGATGCTTCGTATGTTGAGCTTCCTATAGTGCAGCTTCCTCTAGAAATTGTTCTCGACTTCTGGAGGAGAATATGGTGGCGCAGGACTAGTCTGAGTGGTAGCAGGACATTTGAATGGACCGAGAACTCGGGCTAACAACTTGTAGAGGAGGAGGATGCGTACTTGGCTGCAAAACGGTTGTGAGAATAAATGACTGCAGTGCATCATAACTATTCAACCGACCGATTTTGAAATGCTGTGGAATTCATGGCTCGGGGGTTAGCTGTCCCTATTGATCCGTTGGCCGACATCATGGCTATCATTCCCCAGCATGCCCCTGACCGCCGAATTCTTCCCTCTTCATTCACCGCCGCCATTCCTGTCATACTGCCACTTCTCCCCGACTGGACACTTCCCACGTGTCAATTACCTGACTTTTTGACATAACCAAGCCCATTCAGATCCTACGAGGCCACTTTACTGGTTGTGGTGGCCAGTTGAATGGAAACTAGACTTGTTCAATCCGTCCATTCTCACAGTGATGCATATTCAGATTATGGCTTATGTAATTTGACAAAATAAGGTTAGGCACTTACCTGTGCGGCCGTGGACATGGTTTTTTTAGGTTTCAAGACGAGGGGTGCTGGATCTGCATGTTGTTGCGTTGTGCACAGGTGATGGAGCTCCTCTTCATTAACTGTTGCTGGCTACGAGACTTTGAGACTCGTTTCCCTGGTGGCGAATGCTGCATGCACCAGTTTTGCGAGCTGCTAGTGTCTTCATGGTATGTGCTCCAGTTGGATCAGCTGCTACAGGATTCCTGTAGGACATCTTGTAGCCGTTTCTCCTTCTAGGGTGCATGCTGAAATAAATGGAGTCACGTTCACAGGTGAAGAGTCTTGAGGTCGCCTTGACAGGTGAAGTGTGCGAGCCTCAGAATGCCTTATTTTTTATTTGAAAAAACAAATTTTTATATGAAAAACAGGGTTCTGGTATGCATGTGCAAGTATAATCAACCAAATGAGAGCAATGGTGGTGAAAGGAGGTGAAACGAGTGGAGGATGGAAGAAAGGAGTGGTTGCATGCCTCCTCAACAGGCTTCAAGCTCCAAATCCTTCTCTATAATCGATTCTGGCCAGCCCAAAAGCTCTATACGATGTTTCCTGCAGAAATAGATAACTTCCTGTAGAAAGTCCTGTAGCTTCCTGTAGAAGGCTAAACCATGACCAGATTGTGTCCAAACCTTGGAAAAATGAGTGTTCATGGTTGCCTAGTAGCTTGATATGGATCCTTGTCCTTGAGTTGAGAGGCCCCCTTTTTGCATTGTGTTCCTGCAACCTACAACACTTTCCAGAGATTAGCTTGTTTATTTTTTCTCTATTTCTTCCTTCTTCTCTTTTTTCTTTTGTTCTTTTTTTTAAGAGACAGCAGGGGCGCCTCGATGAGGTTTTCACCCCTACCATCTGCCTTGGGCACCTCAAAAATGTTTTCACCCAAGGATCTTTTTATTCCAATTCTTTTTTTCAAAGAGACAGCAAGAGCACCTCAATGAGGTTTTCACCCCTACCATCTGCCTTGGGCACCTCAAAAAAGGTTTTCACCCAAGGATCTTTTTATTTCATTTTTTTTTTTGATATATAATGATGCTCAGGGTGTGCCAAAAATAGAGGCATAACCCTTCTCTATGACCAGCACTGATTTTTCCACAGTTTTGATGAACTCTTGCCTTGAAAGAGGTTTCCTGTAGATCTTTAGTCGATGCCCATTGACGAGCATGGGGATGGCTTATTCATCAATAGTCCAGATAAGGACAGAGCCATTGTCATTACACTTTTCCACTATATATGGTCCTAGCCATCTTGTCCTCAGCTTCCCTTTGAAATCCTTATGTCTAGAATCATACAGCAGTGCCCAATCTCCTGGCTGGAATTGTTTGTCATTGAGGTGCTGGTCATGCCATACCTTCCTCTAAAGTTGAATCACTTCTGAGTGGAGGAGGGCCTGCATTCGAAGTTCATCTAACCTATTCAGCTGCATTAACCTTTCTTGTTGAGCATGGCTGAGATCTAGGCCCAGCTGAGCTGCCATCCTCAATGTGTTGTATTCAAACTCGATTGAAAGCAAAGCGCTCTTCCCATAGACCAGCTCATAGGGTGTGAAACTGGTTGTGGTCTTCCAAGTGGTGTTGTAGGCCCAAGTGGCCTCAACCAGGTGATCTACCGAATCCTTTCTGCTGCTGCTCACCACCTTAGTCAAAATCCCCTCTAATGCTCTATTGGTGATTTCCACTTGCCCATTCACTTGAGGATGATATGGGGTGGAATTCCTATGCTTGATCTTGCGATGAGCAAGCAAGTCTTCAATCAAGTTGGAGGTGAACTGGCTTCCTTGATCGGTGACTAACTCTCTTGGGTAGCCAAATTTGTAGAAAATGTTTTCCCTTAAAAACTCAGCCACCTTTTCTTCTGTTGCTGCTTTGATTGCCTTGGTTTCTGCCCACTTTTTCAAATAGTCTGTGCACACAATGATGTAAGACTTTTGCCTTGAAGGAGGGTTGATAGGACCCAAACAATCCATACCCCACTTCTCAAATGGCTCAAGATTCACTTGAGGTTGGAGAGGCATTTTGTCCCTTGGAGTCGGTTTCCCCATCCTTTGGCATCGGTCACATTGGCTGATATATCTTCTGACATCTTGATGAAGCGTGGGCCAATAGTAGCCTGCCTGTAGAATTTTGAAGGCAGTCCTCTTGGCCGCAAAATGTCCTCCAAAAGGCACATCGTGACAAGTTAGGAGGATGTCAAAGACTTCCTCCTCCCTTACACAACGCCTTAAGATCTGGTCAAGGCCAAGTTTGAACAGGTTGCCCCTGATCCAAGTGAACGAGGCACTTTTCGTCACGATTCTGCTCTTCTCCTTTGAGGATAGATGCGGAGGGAACTGTGTTGAGACCAGATAGTTTGCTATATTAGCAAACCACGGGGAGAGTACTGAGATAGCAAACAGATGCTCATCTGGCATCTGGTCATCCACTCTTCCTTCTTCACCTGTAGGCAAATCCAATCTAGACAAGAAGTCAACAACAACATTTTCTTTACCTAGTTTGTCAACGATAGTCAAATCAAACTGCTGCAACAAAAGTAACCATCTAATAATACGAACGTTCACATTGGGCTTATTCATTAAATATCTAATTGTAGCATGGTCAGTATGTACAAATGTATGATAGCCAGTGATGTAGTGTTGGAACTTGTTCAGGGAATGGACCATGGCCAGGAATTCTTTCTCAGTTACCATATAATTCATTTCTGCCTTAGATAAGTTTTTGCTGACAAAGTATATAGCATATGGAAGTTTTTCTTCAACTTGTCCTAAGGCTGCCCCTATGGCTTTATTTGAGGCATCAGTGTGGATGTGGAAAGGTAGGGCCCAATTTGGGCCTCTCAGAATTGGAGCGGACACCAACTTATCCTTCAATTCATTCAGAGCCCTCTGGTAGTCATCCGACCATTTAAAATCAACATATTTTGCTAAGAGGCCAAACAACGATGAGGCTAGCTTACTAAAGTCTTTAATGAATCTTCTGTAATATCCCGCTAAGCCTAGGAAACTCTGAACATCTCTCACCTTCTAAGGAGGTGGACCTTTTTGATGATAGCAATTTTACTGGGATCCACCTGTAACCCCTGGCGAGAAATGGTATGACCTAACATGGTCTCTTTAGTCATCAAGAGTTCACATTTTTTAGGGCTGAGGGGCAAGTTCATCTCAATGCACTTGCTCAAAACTTTTCCTAGGTTGGATAAGGCTTCCTGGAAGCGAGACACATAAGGAGTAAATTCATCCATATAGATTTCCACCGAATCATGGACCAACTCGGCAAAGATTCTTAATATAGCTCTGTGGAAAGTGGTAGGGGCATTACATAGCCCAAAGGGAAGGACACGGTAGGCAAAGGTACCCCATGGACAAGTGAAGGTGGTCTTATCTTGGTCCTTCGGGCTGATTTAGATATGATTATACCCGCTGAACCCATCCAGGAAAGAGAAAAACCTCTTCCCTGCCAGACCATCCAACACTTGATCTATGAAAGGTAAAGGGAAGTGGTCTTTTTTGGTGGCTTTGTTCAATTCTCTATAGTCCACACAGATTCTCCATTTTCCATTTTTCTTGGGTACCAACACCAGAGGGGAAACCCATTCACTATCCGAGATGGGGTAGATGAATCCTGCATCCAAAAATTTTTGCACTTCTTCTTTAACAATGTCCTTGAGGGTTGGATTCATTCTCCTCTGAGGTTGCCTGACTAGTTTACAATCCTCCTTGATGTAGATATGATGAGTACAGACCGAGGGATGGATTCCCTTCATTTCCTTGTAGCTCCAGGAAAAGGCCTCCAAATGGCGGGTCAAAAGGCTACATAGCTCCTCTTCCTGAGAGGGAGAGAGAGAGGAGCTTATCTTCAAATTCCTCTCAGGACCAAACTCCACATTCTTCACTCTGGGGGTGGTCAAATCAGTCGCACATAGGTCCACTAAAGCATTGGCCTAGGTATCTTCCACCAATTCTTCCAAGGATAGTGCACCAGGGGGAGGATTTTGGATTAAGTTCTCAATCAAATCATCCTCAGTTGGAGGACCTCCCCTGGTGGCCTCTACTGTGCACAATGGTGCAGAGTAGACCTCATCCTCTTCTCCTTCTTCCAACCAGAGGGGTAAGTCATGTTATAGTAGAGGTTGGGCAGGAGGGTATAAGACCAGCTGTTTGGACATAGGCCCGTTTTTTATGGTCATGCTTCCGGCTCGACAGCTGATGTAGGCATCTATAGTAGCTAGCCAAGGCCTTCCAAAATGAGGGGATATCCCATGAGTTTTGCCTTTGGCTGAAGGACCAAAAAGTCAGTAGGGTATTCTCAAGTGTCAACAGAGACCAAGACATCTTCCACAATCCCTTCGGGAGTCACTGTGGAGTGGTCTGCTAATTGCAGCACTGTCAAGGTCTTCCTTAGGGAACTCTAAAGGTTGAGCTTAAGCATGGTGTCCCTGGTCATCACATTAATGGTGGCCCCTAGATCAATCAAAGTGTGGGGTATAATGGTGCCATTGATGTGGACATCAACTACACGACTCCCAGGGTCTAGATACTTTGGATAGATTACTTGCCCCGACATGAGATCGGACAGTTGTCCTATGACATTGATGGTTGAGGCATCTTTCTTTCACCTGCCTGGGTGCCTGAAACACTTCTCCTTAATCAATTTGTTGTATATTGGTACATCTTTTATGGCCTAGAGAAGTGGTATTTTCACACACAACTGCTTGAGTTCTCCCAGAAGCTCATCGTCTTCTGGGTTGGGTTGTGTGGTTACTATGAGTCGCTCAGAAAATGGTGGAATGGCTTGGGGTTCACTTTCCTGTTTCTCTTCCTCCTCCTCTAGGGGAGGAGGTTGGCACTCTGGAAGGACCTTCCCAGATCGCAGGTTGATCTCCTGGATCTCCACATCATAGGTAGGGCATGTTGTTTCCCCAGTATATACCTGCTGGGCCTGTCTGTTGTTGGGGTTCGGGTTTGGTTGAGCAGGCATCTGGGGTTGTCTTGGAGGAGCAGGAGGTAATGGTTGTGGTTGAGCCGGTGGTGGAGGAAGAATGGTGGGAGGAGTGTTGTATTGGGGCCTCCACCCCGGTTGAGGTGCATTCCACTGAGGTTGTGGTTGGGCATGAGAGTGAAACAAGTGAGAAGGAGGTTGAGTGTGGTACGAAGATGGATAAGACCACGGAGGAGGGGCGGACCAGGAAGGATGAGCAGGGGGGCCCCAAGAAGGTATATGAGCAGATTGGTTGGGGTTGTAATAAGCTTGGGATGGCCCTTGCATCCCCTGCTGATAAGGTCTAGGTCCATGCAGCCTCCTTTGGTTGAGGAAGTAGAGAGGTTCAGTAGCCACCTGGGTCCCTAGGTACATGGCTTTAAATCTCGGCAAGGTAGGGAATTGGTTGGTGGGGTGGTCTTCCTCACAAATGGAACATACCTCTACTGAGTGCAATGGGCTCTCATTCTTGGGATGCTTCCTCATGCATCTAGGACAAAAAATGGCCAAAGCCCTCTCAGCTTCTTCTTTCTTTTGCTGAATTCGGAAGGTATCAAGTTGCATGGCAATAGTCTGTCTCATTTCGCTCTTGAGGTATTCCATCTGGTTAGTAAACTCATGCTTGGAGAAAGAGGTACTAACTGAAATATGATTCCCCCTACCTCTCTTCTAGGCCGCCCTAGAATGGTTTCTAAACACGATCTTTATGTCCTCATAAGGTAGTTGGTAGATGTCTGCTCTAGCTAGCATGTTAAGGGTGTCCAGAAGGTCTTCAGGGACTCCTCGGAGCAGAACCAGCTTCAGAGATTCCGGGTCAAGTGTGCACCTGGCCCTTTGATAACTGAGTTGGAACCTTTCCTCATAGTCTTCTAAAGATTCCTCGCTGCCCATGGTCATCTGAAAGATTTCTCCCTTAGTTTCCTTGAATCTACAGTAGTCCTGGTACTTGGCATTGAAAGCTTGCTATATCTGAGCCCAAGTGGTGATACTGTTTCCAGGTAACCCCATGAACCAGCATAATGTCGCATCCTTGAGGGTAGAGGGAAAGAGTTTCAGCTTTTGCTCATCCTCAGCATAGTCATAAGTTCGACAAAGGACAGCAAACTCAAACAGGAAGGTATCAGGGCCTTCAGTAGTCAGTCCATGGAAGTGAGGTAGAGTAGAGGGACTTATGTTTTTCATTTTCATGTCTCCATTGGTCTCTCGGATGGGAAAGGCACCCTGTATTCTCTCGTCTTCTCTTCTACCATTTCAGTTTTCAGCCATGGCTTTAGATGGAGTGTTCCCTAACTCTTCTTCTGTTATAGGATCTTCGTATATCTTAGGAGGTTCACCTATAGGTTCTTCTGGCTCATTGTCACTAGAGAAGAGAGAAGGTTGACTCAGTGATGTGGTGGGGGTATTGGGTAAGAATTTTCCGGTTTTATCTCTGTTCCTACGAGGTATGAAATGGAAAGACTTTTTTGATTTCTTTTGCTTTTTTCTCTGCTGGTACCTGCAAAACTAAAATAGATTTAACTGAAACTAACTATCTTGCTGAAATGAAAATGCGGAATTGAAATGAAAGCAGGAATGGACTAATCTATTTTGCTCAAATGAAATTGTAGGAATGAAATGCTAGTCTACGCTTGCAAAATTGAAATTGCGGAATTGAAATGATAATCTATGAAAGCAGGAAATATCTAATCTACACTTGCTAAAATGAAATGAAAGCATGAAATGTCTAATCTACTTTTGCGGAAATGAAATTGCAGAATGGAAATGAAATAAACTACTTAGCAGAAGGTTGTAGTAGAAAATAGAAGAATAGCAGCAATCACCAATACTTTGACGCTTCCCCAGCAATGGCGCCAAAAAATATGGTGGGCTCCAGTATTGCAGCAATAATGCTGCAACTCTTGGCACTCCCTTCTTTACTTTTATCAACTCGGTTGTTCGTAACAAACTTGAAAGCAACGGTGTTGTATTCACAAGTACTAGCTCTTGCCGCAGCTGTCACTTGGTTATCTGACACAAGTCCACTAGGAGTTTAAGCTAACTTCTATGAGCTCTTAGAGGAAGCTTTTTAACTGATGGATGAAAGCTAACTCAAAGGAAGCTAATCTACTTGCGAAAAGAGAGTGAAAAAATGAAGGAAAGCGCAAACCCTAGCAAACCCTAATTCTACCAGCTAGTCCTACTGATGAAAAGAGGGAATGATAACTACTAAAATAGATGCCATTACTTATATGAAGGTAAAATACATGTGTCTAGACTAACTTTGTCCTAAGAAAACATCCTTTTGTATTTTTGATTAAGTTGTCAGTTTCATCATGCATATGCTTTCATTGTTTTTTTTACTGTGCAGGGGTGGATCAAGGAGGAGAAATGCTTGGAGAAGGTTGGGAAGGTTTAGAGAGGGTCTAAGGAGTCCCTAACACCCTTCCAGAGAGTTTCACAAAGTTTGGCTATCAATAAACCTCATTTGTGAGCTTCTACACGAATTCTGCAGGGGTTCTACAGGATGTTCGGAGATTTCTACAGGATGTTCAGAAATTTCTACAGGATGTTTAAAAAGTGGATTTTAGAGAATGGGTGAGTGAGGGAAGGTGCATGGATGGATAAGGAGGTAGGGTAGGGGGCTGGAGTAACCCAGAAACTGGTGGGTGGAGTGGTGAGAAGGTGTAGAAGGCTGACTTGGCTTGAAGAAGGCTAAGGCAATGATTGAGCAAGAAGGTAGGGTTACGTGGAAAAAAGGACAGATGGGAGATGAGGAACCCAGCTAAGAGATGGAATAGGTGGCTCAGATGATGTTTTAGGTAGATGAAAGAGTGGTGGAGATGCCCTGCACGGTGTACGTTCAACCGAATCAACGAAGTCTTGCAAATGATCAAAGTCCTAGCTAATCTAGTCTACCTATCAAAAGCATGAATGAACAATAGCTTTATTGGAAAGAAGACCATGTACATCAACTATGCAAAGAAACATTTCAGAGCTCTAAACCCATAACTAATTTCTGCAAAGGAAAACAGTACACTAAGGATTGCATGGTCAAGCAAACTAGTGTTTTTGTTGGGGCAGCACTGTTTCTTTAATTCCAACCCCTGATCCAATAAGGATGAGGTGAAACTAAGAGTGTTGTTGTTCCTTTTATTCGAAGCTTTTTATGTTATTATCTTACCAGAACACCTGAAGCAATTCTATTCATAAATAGTGATCTATCCAAGCAACATAACTAAATCTGCCTAACAGAAATACGTTCAAATGCATAAAGGGAAACAATGATGCATAAAGGGAAAAGTAACAGTACAAAAAGGAAGCCCTAGGCTCTCAAGTTGGGCCCAACCCTGAGAGCTATGGCTCCTATGGAAAACTCAGATTTGATATAAAATCGAACTGCTTCTCATTATCAAAAAATAGTCCTAAGAGTGATGCCAAAAATGGCTACAAGAGAAAAAAGTGAAGCTAGTAGCACTGAGGTGAAAAAGATGCAATGGTTTCAAAAGTATCTTACGAAGGCTGAGGCCTCAACATTTATACATCACGAGGGCCCTAGCTGGCCTCCTCAATCTATGGAACTCAGCTGTCCAAATTGTGAGTTAGACAGTCCCTTCTACAATCTGCTTGGCTGCCTTCTAGATTTAGTTTTGGTGGTCTTTGGAGCTCGGAGTTGTGGGTGAAGATCCCGAGGAAGGGTTGTTTAATGCCATAGACAACACCCCTATGAATCCTCACCTCAGGCTTGGTTGTCTTTTAGCCCATAATTGCTTGGTTTTGCTCCAACATGTGTCAAAAAACCTGAAATAAGCATGTGTTAGCCACCTAGGAAGAGTGACTACCGTTATTCGTACAAATGACATAATCATACTGAAAATAATGCATAAGCTATGGAAAATGAAGGATTTAACAAGGACTGAACAAGGATAATTAGGCCAAATGAGCCCAACAAGTTACCAATTTTGGGGCTCATCGGCATGTTGAGCTATAGTTCTACTGGGTGACAGATGTCTTCATGGTGTATCATAGCTTTACCTCTGCATGGAGAAATGCGCGAAATCTTCGATGGTCTTTGGTTCGCTGGATGAAGCTTAGGCATGTTGTTCCTTGCTTGCATGTTGGAGGGCTTGACAAGCTCATCTATTTGCGAAGGTGCATGTTTGTCCATTCATCCATCAGTGAGCACATCTTGCATATTTGCTTATCCATTCGTTCACAAACATATATTTGCATGATCATCCATTTGCGAGCACCTCTCTTCTTATGCATCGTTCATTCATCCATTGGTGAACCTATCCTTCTACATGTGCTCCTTTCATTCATCCCTTTCGTTGTCATGCCATGTTTGTTGGTGTATCTATACTGTTGGCATTATGGTTCTGGTATGATTTCAGATGTTGTACTTGATGGCAACACCCATGGCATGGCTCCCATTTTGATGAAAAATAAATAAGTACGCAGGAGAACAGTTCAGAAAGTGCGTACCCGCAGCTATACCATGCAGGGACCGCGTCCAAATACGCGGGTCACCCATTCATGGGGTGCGTACCCCAGTGCACACATTCCAAGGCAGTTAAGCGCCCACCCATGGGGTTTCTCAGTGGTATTTAGCCAACAGTATTGGGTTATCATGGTTTTGGCCCGCGGTATTGATTATTTTATTATTATTATTTAGCCCCATGATCCTTGAATTGAGGAAGAGCTAGCCTATATAAAGCAAAGGAGATCATTTGGCTTAAGCATCTTTTGTATCTTGAATATCTTAAGATCTGATCTATTGGGTTCTCGGTTCTTAAAAGATTGATTTATAAAGGAGAAGTCAGAAGCGAATTGGCGAAGGGTGATCTCTTGAGCACAAGTTCAGATCTGAGCATCTGAGGTTATTTCAGCCCTAGTTCAAGGTACGCAGAGGCGCCGAAGGTTCAGTGCGTGGGTACGCAGAGGCACCGAAGGTTCAGTGCGTGGGTACGCAGAGGTGTCAAAGGTTACCTGCGTAGGTACGCAGAAGTGGCGAAGGCCCAGTGCGTAGGTACGCAGGACGACAGTGGTTCAGGTGCGTGCTTTCTGCAACAGCACGCGGCGCGATTATTCCTTTGGGTGCGTACTTTCTGGAAAGTACGCGGCGCGATAGTGTCATTGGGTGCGTACTGTACGCAGTGCAGTGAAAGGAGCAGTGCGTGTCCACGCAGTCCAGCAAGAAGGAGAACTGCGGGTATACGCAGAGAGGCAGAAGGTGAACTGCGTAGCAACGCAGGCCAGTGGAAGGAAAACCGCGTATCTGTGTTAAGATCTTCTGTTGATTGAATTTTTCTGTTGAAAAGGTGTTCTGGGTTTTGTTCTGTTATTGTTGATCTGGTTATTACAGTTGACTGTATAATTTACATGTACTTGATGATCATTTGATGTATATGGATCCAGTTTGAAAATTTATGAAAAGTGGTCCTTGAAAAGAAGTAGGGGGTTTTAGCTCCCTTTCAGGAGAGACTGGAAAGCGAGAGAGAGTTGTAGCTCTCTGCAGGTTGTAGCCTGCGTACTGGTAAAGGACTGCACCA
>APFE030049688.1:0-39737 GCA_000404065.3 Pinus taeda | reverse complement strand
GGCGTATCGATACGCTGTCAAAATCGAGAAAAAGTTCAAACAGATTAAGCGAGACTTTGGATCTGCAAATCCGAAGCCCAAAGGACAAAGCCAAGGCGGGGTGACCCAAGACAACCCGTCGAAGCCGCAAGAAAAGAAAAACACCACGTAGCCAAAGAAGGACACAGGAAAGTGGTGTGAGTTCCACAAGAGTCACACTCATAACACAAGTGAGTGTCGAATCAAGCAGTCATTGGTGGCTGAGTTGAAGGCTTTAAACAGGAACGCAAAAACATCTACAATGATCTAGGTGGATGTTGGTGGCCACCCACTTATCCCATTTGGACACCCACAACTGTCTCTTTCAGTTTTTCAGTTTCCATAATTGTAGCACAATTTACTATTTTTAGTAGTTTTTTCGGGTCCTGAACTTCCGGAGCCGTTTTGAGGCCCTAAATGACGTTTTTTGGGAAATCTTGGGGCAACATGGGTCCATGATGTTGCCCTTCCCACAGTGGTAGTTCTTAGATAGATATTTCTAACGAGCTATCATACACGTCAAATGGAGATCGTATGCCAAAGTTACGACCCCGAGAAATTAATGTACCAATTTACCCAAAACGGGGCCCACAATTTAGCGTTTCATCTTCTAGGATTAGGTTTTGGAATGTGAAGGGTTTTCCATTGTTTCTCAACAATAAATAGGTCTTTGGGCCTCATTGTAACACAGTTCAAAATAGTTCAGAGGCATGTAGCTGCCACATCTCTTCTCAGAGATAAACTACCATCGCCCTAGCTGATTTATTTCCAATTCTGGTTGTAAGCATATTTCAATATTTTCCATTAATGAAATGAAGTATTATTTCTACTACATCTTCGTGTATATGGTTATCTTTGTATTTTGTTGCGTTCCTGTTTAAATCCAGATCAGTGATCTGCTTCCCTTTGCCATTCCCCTTATCTGGTTTTGGCTCAGGGTCGGAACATGCATCTGATTCGAAAGCCTTCAACTCGGTTACTAGCGACTGCTTGGTCCGACACTCACTTGTGTTATGAGTGGGACTCTTATGGAACTCACACCACTTTCCTGTGTCCTTCTTCGGCTTCATGGTGTTGTTATTTTCTTGGGGATTTGACGGGTTGTCTTGGGTCACCCCGTCTTGGCTTTGTCTTTTGGGCTTCAGATTTGCAGATCCAAAGTCTCGCTTCTTCTGTTTGAACTTTTGCTCGATTTTGACAGTGTATCAGTATGTTGTGCCGAGTGAGGAGATGTTAAAGAACTCCATCTCTTCCTTGATGTATCTATGTAAGCAGTCGCAGTATTTGAGTACCAGATGCAGCTCAAAATCTTTGATACCCAACTGTGTGCGAAGGGTGTGAAAAATGTTTGTGAACTCTGGCACATCTTGGTCCCATCCCTGCCGCAGCGTGGTCCATTTGATGTATTTGTCCTCATAGCTTTTGATAGGGTAGTACTACTCCTTGATGGCATCTTGGAATGAATCCCAAGTGGGTGTGGCTGAAAATAGTAAGCCGGTACTTTCATCCTTCTACTCGCAGTAGGTTTCCCACTAGTCCTTGACGTGGGGGGCTATTTTGAGAAGAGCGAAAACAATCTTTTCCCGAATTGAAAATTCATGAACACAAAAATATCATTCTAGTAGATTTAACCATTTATCTACAGCATCTGCATCTGTCTGACCCTCAAATATGGGGATTTCAGAATTAACTTGTACCTTAAAGGGTGTGGTGTTTCCAGAGTAGTTGCTGGAAGCCAATGTGTCACTTTTGGGTAGCCACTGAAGGATCTGCGCAAAGTTGTCCATCATCGCGTTCTGTTGTCGCTCGAGGGCTTCTTCGAGCAATATTTTGATAGGATCTCCTGCCCCCTCATCTTTCTTCTCATCCGCCATGGGAGGCCATCGGGATTTGCGGGCTGGTCTTGCAAAGTTCGAACCAATTCAAGCCCTAACTCCTTATATCCCGACCTCGTTGGGAATGCAAAGAAAACAAAGAAAAGTAACTGCTTGTGATACCACTAGTCTTGGATTTAAATATGGGAATGCAACAAAATACAGAGATAACCATATCACGAAGAGTGCAGCGGAAATATACTCATTCATTAACGGAAAATACTGAATATGCTTACAACTAGAATTGGAAATAACCAGCTAGGGCGAGGTAGGTTATCTGTTGAGGAAGATGTGGGGCTACATGCCTCTGAACTATTCTTGAACTATGTTACAATTTGGGCTTGTAGGCCTATTTATTGTTGATAACAATTGAAAACCGTTCACATTCCAAAACCTAATCCTAGAAGATGAAACGCCAATTGTGGGCTCCGTTTTTGGTATTGTACATCAATTTTCTGGGTCGTAACTCTGGCATACAATCTCTGTTTGACACTTATGATAGCTCGTTAGAAGATCTATCCGAGAACTACTACTTTTGGAAGGGAAACATCGGTTCATTGACCCATGTTGCCCAGATTCCCAAAAAATGTCGCTTGGGCCTTAAACGGCTCAGAAGTTCAGGACCCAAAAAAACTGCTAAAAATAGTAAATTGTGCTACAATTACGGAAACTGAAAAACTAAAAGAGACAGTTGCGGGGGTCCAAATGGGATAGGTGGGTGGCCACCAACATCCACCTGGATCAGCAGGAGGAGCCAAGGGATCTTTGCAGCAATATCGTTGCACTAGTCAAGTGACTCAAGGGCGATCCATGACATTTTTGTTGGGGGCATATTGGGATGGGGTGCCCTGGGTCATTTTTGGGGTTAAAAACCCAAGTTTTGATGTAAATTTTGGTAAAAATATGTAAATTCTCCACAATTTGTGGATGAAGAGTGTGTAGATAGTTATAATTCAAAAGGGGTTTTAGCCCCTTGGTTAGGTAAAGTCGAGTGAGTTTTGAGATCCACCCATGGTCTACAAACCATGGGATTGTATGTAAAAATCTATAAATAGGTGTGTCTTAAGAGAGTATAAGGCATGCTTATGTCTACGTCTGAGAAAAAGGGGAAAGTAAACAATGGGTAGATAGAAGAGAAAAGGTTCTGCAGCTGAGTGTGTAGAGGCCTAGAGTAGAGTCTATAGCTGAGTGCGCAGACCCCTGCAACTGAGTGCATAGGGCAGTTTTGCGTCTCTAACCTCATATTGAAGATGAATAAAGAATTTTGTTGAAGAAATTTATGTGTTTATGTGTTTACTTCTATTACTTATGTTTGTGATATATGTTGTGATGGAATAATGTATTTATGAAATAATGATGTATTAATGTGTGACTCTATTGGATAAGTCTTATTAAATATACACAATGCATGTTAAGTATTTATGCGAAGATTATAATACGTTATGTTATGTTTATGAAGCACTTAAGTAGATATGTGTGACCTCAGATCTAGGGTTCTTCTATGGTGTGCATAAATGGATGATTCATCTGTTAAGGGTCTGCAAAGATGTTGGCTTATAGGGGCCTAACCCAGGTTCAGAGTTAATTTAGCCAAAAAAATATCGATACTACTGGCCCTTTCGGCAACAGTTCGTGGAGCTCGGACTGAGGTCTCACCCGAAGTAGTATGGGAGGGTGCTACAACTAGGTTTCCGCACCTTGGAGATGTCTAATGAGTTCAATTTGTCTGTGGTTTGACCCTGCGCACAAGTCACTTCACTCACTTTCTCGTACCTCATAGCCTGATATACTGCCTTCGCGCAGCCCTACTTGGGGCCTGAACGCTGCACTTCTGTGTTACTACCCAAGACCTTACTATTATTCCAATGTTAGTTTATTATTTTAGCCTACTTGCATGCTTTCATTTATACTTAACAACATAAACCATTCATACAAGTGCGCGCAGTAAATAAACAATATATTTGCAAATTATATCAAACATGCATTAACCCAAGAACAAATAAACATAATTATGATAAAAATTCTCTTTATTAATTCCTTCTTTGGTTATAGACTCGACTCTACCCTGCGCACTCAGCTGCAGGGATCCGCGCACTCAGCTGCGAACTACTAGGCCTCTGCGCACTCAGCTACAAATCCTTCTCCTAACCTATGACCCAGAGATACACTTCACTTAGTTACTTAGACTCTTCCTTCTCTACTTTCTCTACTTCCTTTCTTTTACACTTAGAGCCTCGCTTTATTTATACAATCCCATGGTCCGCAGACCATGGGTAGGTCTATCCAGCCAACATTACATTACAAAACTAGGGCGGACAACCCTATGACTCTATCATACTTTTCGTGGTCCGTGCCTACAATTCCTGGAGCTTTACAACAAGATTGGGTCAAATTTTGGACTTTGAGCCCAAAAACATGCCTTGGGGGGCATTCCATGCCCAACAAAAGACCTAACATAGACCTTCGTGAAGGTCTAGAAGCCGTTTAAAGGAAGTTGTAGTACCGAGCCCTAGGGGCTGATAGATTTATGTGAAGAAAGATATAGGGCAATAAAAGACATCACATTGAATGTTGGATGCGAAAACTTGGTTCCAACATCCCCTCATACCACTTCAGGTGAGACTTCAGCCTGTGCTATGTGGGTTGATGCTGAAAGGGCCAGTAGTGTATGGTTTTGTTTGACACAATTCACTCTAAACCTAGGTTAGGAACCACTAAGACAACACATGCATTAATTTTTATTCATTATTCTTCCAATGCATGGATCATAGATTTTGGAGATTCAAATCACATGCAAGCCACAAAATATTATCTCTCATCTTTAAAACCATATGTTGGTCCTCCTATTTTCACGAGAGATGATTCTCTAGTAGAGGCAACTAGACTAGGGAGGGTATATCTTGGGGATGGAGGTTTCGAGAATGAATGGCATATTAAAAGATTTCAGTAAATCTTCTCTTTGTGTATCAAATGACACGTAGTGACACCAGAAGGAGATTCAAATTCACTCCATATTTGGTGAACATATATGACATGTCAGATAACTCCAAAATTATGGTTGGTAAGGTAAATCATCATTCTCATCTTTACACTTTTCATGAATTTGTTCCTTAATTAGATTCCACTCTACTATTGATGCATGCAAATAATGAAAGTAGGATTTTTCATGAACGGTTTGGACACTTCAATTTTGGATACATGCAACATCTTAGCAAATAGGGGATGGTGAAAGGCCTTCCTTCCATAGAATTTTTGAATGGAGTTTGTGAAGGATTTTCTTGGAAAGAATCCACAAGAAAAGTTAGTAAAGGGACATGCATGAAGGGCCTCTTCTCCCTTGGGTCTTGTTCATAGTGATCTTATGGGGTAATTTCCAAATCCTTCCATAGGAAATCTAGATATGTACTCACATTCATAGATGATTGGATGAGATACACATGGGTGTACCTTGAATTGTACTCACATTCCTAGGTGCTTCTGTACGGGACGCGCTTCGGGGCTTGGAACCGGGGGGGGCGCTTCGTGCAACTATGTTTCAGCCCCTCTAGGTACCATCATGCTTACTTGCTAACCACCAACCCAAAAATCCAGGTGTGTTCCAAAAATAGAGCTCTATAATAAACACCACCTTTCCAACTTCGGGACCTAGACATCAACACAACGTGTCGACCAGATTTCCTCCCAGGCAATGCTTCACTCACAAAGCCTTAACACTCCTTGATCCATCAGATCAAGAGTGACCAATCTCTCCCAATTAAATTGATTGGTAACCAACATGCTATCAAAACCTTTGAGAGATTCACTTGTACAAACACAACTCCACTTAATAATATACTTTCATATGTACATAATCAAATACAAACCTCAAGGGTCTTCCAGGCAACTTAATGTTGCTTCTCAACTTGTCATATTAGGACTATCAAGATACTTTGTACATATAATGGGGGGGAGTATGTCAACAAGGATGTCCAAAATTTTTGTGATGAAGCAAGAATAGAGTTTCAACACACAATTCCTTACACTCCATAATAGAATGGTTAGTTGCATGTTGCATGCAAGGTACCTTCCTTCCAAATTGTGGGTTAAGAAATCAACTATGCTTTGTACATAAGAAACATATCTCCTCACAAATTTATTATAGGGAAAACACCTTTTGAATCATAGAGTGGCACACAACCAAAAGTTACATATTTTTTCATTTTTTTTTTATCTTGCACATGGGATAACATTCCTTTAGAAAAAAAGAAGGATTTGGATCATCAAATAAAAGAGTGCATCTTTATTGGATATCTAGATGGTTTAAAGGGATACAAACTACTAGACCTTGGAACAAAAAAGGTATTCATTCAGAGGAGTACCTACTTTGATGAAATCCCCCTACATGCATCTAAGAAACAACATGTAAAAACTTATGTGATTCCTCCTATAGCAAATCTAAGAGATGATGGATTTTTTCATACAATTCATATTTTAGATCTATGTTTTGAAGATAATTAAGAAGATAACGAGAATGCATGTGAAGTTTAAATTCCTTACCACTTTCAACACATAAGTGACACCTTATGAGTGATCTCTTGGATGATCTAGCCATGAGATCTCAATTTGAAGACACACCTAACACACTCACTACTAGACAACCAATTATGCCCATGCATTGATACATGGTTCTAGCATTCAACCCTCCAAATTATGAATAAGTTGTAGGGAATAATTTTGGGAATAAGAGATGGATGAGGAGTACAACTCCCTCATTAAGAACAAAACTTGGGACTTGGTTCCACTTCCTTCAGATTGTAAGCTTGTCAAATGAAAATGGGTTTATAGACAAAAAAAAATGGTGGATGGACTTGTGAGTAGATACAAATCATGGTTGGTGGCCAAAGGATTTCAAAAAGTTTGTGTCATTCAGTTACCTCTTGACATTGCAACATCAAGAATATGGGAGGTTCACCACATTTATATGAAGAATGCATTTATTCAGAATGATATCAAAGAGGAAATTTACATGGAGAAACCACAAGGATATGTAAACAATTCATCTAAAGTTTTCTGACTCAAGAAGTGTCTATATGGCCACAAGTAGGCACCTAGAGAATGGTATGCTAAAATGGATTCCTATTTACTCTCTCAACATTTTATTCGATGTAAATCTGATCCAAATGTTTATATGCCAAGAAAATATGACTCTTTGTTTCTCGTAGTTCTCTATGTAGATGATTTACTAATCACAAGTAATTCAGCCTCAACTATTGCTACAGTCAAAACCAATTTGCATGATAGGTTTTCCATAACAGATATGGGTTTGTTACATTTCTTCCTTGGACTATAAATCAACCAAAATTATTTAAGGATGAAAGTTTCTCATTCAAAGTATGCAAGTTATATCTTAATTCACTTTCACATGACTGATTGCAAGTACAATTTCCAGATACATGCAAGATCCCCATGAACTACATTGGAAATCTACCAAGCACATGCTCAAATATGTCCAAGGAACCATCAACTATGGGATTCACTATGAAAAATGATGTACTTTGGATATAATTTCCACACTAATTTAGATTTGGTTGGAGATAACATTGTTCACAAGTCAAATTCAAGATATGTTCTCAATTTTGGTCCCAACCCCATTTGTTGGACCAACAAAAAGAAATTTACAAATGATTTATCATTAGTAGAGGTTGAATACAAAGGTGCAGTCAACATTACCATTTAATCCATTTGGATACAAAACTTTCCCACTGAGCTTGGTACCATATTTCATCATTTGACTATAATCTAGTGCAATAATCAAATCACACTAAAGTTTTGCAAATATCGAGTGCATCGACAATAAACAAAGCACATTGAGATCCAAATGCACTACATATAAGAATTGGAACATGATGGGATCATTTACTTGTAGTACTACCCACTTCTAAATAGGCTATTGAAATGTTCATGAAGACTTTCATTGAGAAAAAAATCACTTTTTGCAAAAATGCCTAGGGGTGAAGGGCAGAACTTCCTAGTAGTTGTATTGCTTTTTCATTATTCTCATTGTTTTTTGGGGGGGGGCTGGGGAGGTTGTTCCCATGTGGTTTTACCTCTTCCCTCTTCTTCCAGTTGTTCTATGTTACTTAGATACATTGTAAAATGGGTTCTTTACATGGCTTCTTGACGATACCCATTCATTTTTTCTCTCTAGTAGTGCTTCAAGAGGTTTGGATATAACATACACTCAACTACACTTTAGTTAACTAGGACTTCCCCAACTTGCATTATATAGTTAACTAATGGCTGCATGGCTAATTAATTAGGATTATATCCACTTGCATGACTCAGATAGTTAATTGATGATAATATAGCTAGTTAACTAGGACTAGGTTTCAATTGTCTATAATGCATGTTCACATCTCTCTAGATTCACTACTAGACTCACTACTATATTAGTTCAGGTATGTAGAATATATTGTATTGAATTGTATTCTCTCATACTTTTCTTTTCTATGCATGAATAAAATTCATTAATTCTTTTCTCTATCAATTTTCTTTCTTCTTTCCTTGCAATTTTTATTCATTGTTTTCTAGATAGATCTAACATGTGCAGGTTTAGGTACAATTTCACACACTTGGGATCTACCACATCATGAAGTGGAAGCCAAGTTGTGAGTTATTGGGTTATATAAAGAGGAGGAGGAGAGGTTTCACACAATTTGTATATCGTGTGATTAGACCACTTAAGTAAGGACATGTTGGGTTGTGTCAGGTATGTGATAACTTCATACAAGGGTTTTGTAAGCCAGAAGGGCACTATATTTGTATTTAGGAGTTGTGTGACTATAGAGATATATCTCGTTTTATGAGTTGGGATCATGTCATAATATTTGTACTTGTGTGAGTGTTAGAGAAATTTGGGCCAACCAAGTAAAATTACTTGTGCACTTATATGCTTGTTCTTGTGGAAGCATTATTGTTCTTATGTAATTTATATATTAATAATAACACAAGTGTATAAACATAAAGCCTATAATAAGATTGTTATTGAGTAGGCGTAGTCTAAACTTGTGAAGTCTTGGGTTAGGAAATCTACAAAGATGAATGAATGATGGTGACACAAACCCCACAATGAGGGGTGACATGGGAGAGCTAAGTCAAGTTGGGGAGTTAATGGAACTATCGAGGTAGGACAATTAATGTTCCTGCACTGAGTATTTTTACTTAATACTAGAATTCTGGGTCCATGCATGAGGATGCATTGTTCCTGTACCAGGATATCGATTCATGTATCGAGACAGATGTTCCTGTTCCTATAGAACCAACATTCCTGTACTAAGTCCCCAAATAACTTTACATAAAATATAAAGGGTGTTAAATATAAATCAATTGAAAATTGAATCAGAGAAAGGGAAAGAATTGTAAATGAACCACACAAAAATATTCTTATATATTCATTCATTCAAAAGTAAAGGCATTGCAAGAATCAAAATAAATTTATATTGTAACAGAAAGCTTCTTAATGTAAAGATGAGCATCTAATCTAAGAAACAGAGCATCACTTCTTCCTCTGATGAATGTCACCGTATACACCAGATCTGTATCTTCTCAATATGGATGTTTTGGTTCAAGGGTTGCTAAATATATTGTAGTCTACAACTAGGTTGTTCCCACAAGGGAATCGACACAGTTACGAATCCTTATAATGTGAACATATTTTTGTTAATACTCAGGGGAATGTAAATAAGCCAAATGGATTGACCCTAATTTAAACTCGCTTTCTGAAAAATATTTGCAACTTGTATTAAAAAATGAAACACACTTGCATAAAGGAAATGAAACAACTTTTTGAAATAAACACTCTTGCTGAAGCAAACCACACTTGGAGGATTAAAACACACTTAGGAAATTAAACTAAAACAAACATTTGCAAAAAGGAAGTCACATGATGCATCAAAGGAAAGAAACTTTACAACTATCTTAAATAGATACACACGCCCACACTATCAAACCTTGGATCCAAGTAGCACACAGTTCATGAAGAAGACATAGATTTGTTAACTAGATGCATAAAAAAAATACTTCTTGCTCTGAACCTACACACACACACACACACACACACACACACACACACACACATATATATAGCACACCTTATAAACATAGGGATAACGATTTGGGTTGGTCGGGCCCTAGCCAACCAGCTCATTTCCCTTTTACGAAAGTTGGGGAATCAAATACTCAACAACTCATCACATAAAACTTTGAACCAGAGATTGATAAACTGGCATAGATCCTTAGATTAAATTTAATAGTTTCAAATACACGTCATGAGTTCTTGGATATAGCCCAAAGATGTGGTGACACAGAAAAAATTATAGTGAAAAAATTCTCTAGAGTATCGCTACCTAAATCTAACCTAGAAACCCTATTTAATATACATCGCTCGGCTCTTGGCTACAATATAAAATAAACAAAAGTATAACTTAGGCTCTCAGCCATTAGTAGAGGCTAAATTAGGGGTGTTCGTCAAAACCCCAACCTCCATATCTCACATTCTCCTCAACGCTCCGAGCCTAATACAGAGTGCAACTAATCTTTGACAAGGAATGCGCACCAATTACTAAATTCGTGGTGTTTTGGCGGTGGATGATGCTAGTTGTCCCTTGAGTACAAGAATGGCAGATAGTACAAGAACGTTCTTGAACCAACCATTCTCCATAGTGATTAATACTTTTATTCTATCCTTCTTCTTAGGAAGGAAAATACATAAGTTACAAAGACAAATAAACTATTTAAACCTTTTTAATTAATGATTATGTTCATATAACCCACAATATCAAAAGTCATGAAGGAGTACAGGAATAGGTGAAAGGGTTAGGTTCCATGTGTGAAATAGAAGTCATAGATGGTGTAATTAGGGTGAAATTAGGGTTAAAAATAGGACAATTCCAGTGAACAACATCCTCCCATCCCCATCGCATTGTGTGTCCTCACACAACCTTACTAACCTTCTGCAAAAAAACAACATGGAAGACTCCCCTTAATCTTGAATTTGAATGTTAATCCATGTCTTTACTGTCCTTGATTTTCCACTGCAGGATTTCTTGAGATGTTTCATTACTTTGCTGAGGTGAATGTAGCACTTGGATGCTCAGAATTTCCATATATTCTCCTGTTATTTCCTTTCCTGCACCTCTTTCATAAACTTTACATTCCTACTTTGTATCATCGTATTCTAGTCCTTCACAATCCGATTTAACACTTCAAGCCCATAGATTCACTGATTTAATTCCTCAATTTGACTATGCACATAAAAAGCAGGGTGTCTTTCTTTGGATTCTTCCTATGTTGCGACTCCTTCAACAACTAATTCGTGACAAGTACCAAAATCATCAGGGGTTATCTCATAGTGTGTTTCAAAACTCTAAAGAGTAGTATCTTTGGTCTTGTCTAATCTAAGCCCTTTTTCTGTACTTGCATACTGTGTATCATCTATTTTCCCTTGTTTAACTTTTTCAGTCAAAGTTTCCAGAGGAATGTTGTCTTGTTCCTCCACATACCCTATACTGAAAACTAAACGAACTATTGCATCTACTAAAAGAGAAAGGTTGTCTCAGATTGGTGAATTAGATGGAAGGTTGTCTGCATGAGAGTATGTAGAGGAGGCACATTCCTCTGAATCATCAATGTTTATCGATGTATCTAATGTCACAGGGCCTCCTTTTGAGGAGGCACATTATTTCTTCAAAGAGCTCCTAGTCAATCTCTTCAAAGGGCCAAGAATTTCATTCATAGGATTCTTCTCCTCCTTGAATGTCAGCTTCTCCGAGTAAGGTTTCATGACCTTAGCCTTTGAAGCTTTAGTAGTCTTTGAAGTTTATATCTTCCTCTTTCAACCGAACTTCTCCTTAGAAACCTTGCCATTTTTCTCTGATTGCTTCACAATTCCTTCCTTTTGAAATGTTTTCAAAAACTCCTCCCATGTCATTCCCTTTTCTTCTAATTATTTCTTAATTAAAATTGCAATCATACCATAGTGGAATAATCTAAGCCCTATTCAATTTTCCTGACTCTTCTCTACACTTTTCAAAATTTTCTCCATACTCTTCAATAAAAAATGAGGGAGGTTGATTAACTTACATGACTCCAAATGAAGTAGGAGGTAGATGTGGTACATGAAGTTCAGTGAGTACCTCCCCTCACAAGTGAGGAATTTCTGCAAAATGTATAATATGTGCTTCCATTTCTCTACCATGGCATCCCTTTGCAAACCAATTCTCCAATCTACCTTCTAATCCTTGTCAAGTAAAAATCAGTACTAGGATCCTTTCTCAATCTCCCCCTTTTAGAACCATTTTTCTCCCATGGTTGCTAGTTCCATGGCTTAGGAGATGGGTTTTTTGTAACTTGAAATTCTAAGGACCCGACTTTGGCTGTGCTCCCATCAAAGGTACGAGTGAACTCAAGTGTGACGAAAAAGTCATACTCGTCAAATTTAAGTAAGAAGGGGAGGAATCCTGATTCTTGTAACAAGGGTAGAATATCCTTATACTCCACTATTCATTCTAGATATTTTATGGACTAGGGTTTGATATGAATAAGCGCCATGACTTCTCAAACATTACATTGATTTTCCTGTAATTCTAAAGAGTTCTAAACCAAAATTCCGGGATATGTCCTAGAGGATTCACAATTTCCAAATTTGACTACATTCTCTTATATCGGCGATCTCAACGGTCATGCCTTCATGATGAATGATTTGGTCTTGGAAAGGCTACAGATATGGCATGATCCCAATGTAAGTGGAGTAATGATAATAAGTAAAGGTGGCAGTTATAAAAAGGATTTTTCAATGAAACATAAGGTATTATATGGTGTCGACCCAATCATTGATGATTAACAGGGTTTAGGGGCCAGTACTTGATTATGAAAATATTTACATATCCTGATCACATCATGACTCTGAATGGGATATGTATAATACTCAAATTAATTTAATGTTTGATGTCTATAATGTCTTTGTACTTTAAAATTATCATTTCTGTTAAGAAAAGATTAAAAAAAATGTCTAATCGAATATACAATTTCTAAAAAATTATTGCAGTTCATAATTCAAAGTGATGCATCCATTTATGTACGTGATAGGGTTCCTATACTAAACAAAATTCTTGTTCCTAGACCATCTTCTTTGTACTAAGCACGTATTCTTGCACTGGGGCATACATTCTTGTACTGCAACACATATTCATGTACCAAGGAGGTATGTTGTTCCTGTGCTAAGGAATATCATTTTTCCTGTACTGAAACACATGTTCCTGCACTTCAAGAATATTGCAATCTTCTTACACTTGAAAAAAAGTTTCTCTTACAAAATATTATTAAAATATACAGGTTGGATCTGAAATATTTGTGGAATCTCAAAGGAGTTTTATTCACCAGTTCCTGGTGTTATCAAGTTTTTTTTCGATCTAACCAATAAATTATTTGATAGCTCATCAGATCCTACATCAAATTCATGAGGGAAGAGAGAAGTGGGACAGGAAAAAAAAAATTAGAAATGGAAGGAAGTCATCAGGGAATTCAAGAGTGAGACCAATCTAAGAGAGGGACATAAGAAAAAGAGATAGGGAAAAAAATTCTAGGGAAAAAAGAGGGAAAAATGAAATAGGATAGGGAAAATTTCTTTTGAAGAAAGTGATGTACAATCTTAATAGGACAAAGAGAAGAGTTTTAGAGGAAAATTACAAAAAAGGAATAAGAATAAGGGTAGAGTTTCACCTCAAATTCTGCCAAATAGTGTCGAACCAAAACAACTATAGTGGGAGTTGAGTGTTCCTTGCACAAGATTTGCCATGCCAGATGTCCCGAACTTGGATAAGATCTTGGTTCTACTAATCATTCTACTGCAGCAAAACTTTCACAAAAACTTGTTTCTTCTCGGTGACAATTAAAATTTATGAAGTTCAAGGAACACTCCCATTTTATTAGAGATTTATCAACTTGCTAGCATGCTGGTTTTCAGGATGATTCTTCTGTGATCATGTCAATAAACTAATTTTTGCAACCACAAGTAAATTTTAGTTTATTTTTTGCCATTTTTTTATTTTTTATTTATTGGAAAAGGAGAAATCATACTTATAATAGGTTGGCATGGCCACCTACCATCCTTAGTTCAGTCTGTTGTTGTAATTGTTGCCTAAAATCTTCCCTTATGAGGGGCTGAAAATATACTTTTAGCCTATGTTCGTTCACAATGAATACTAGTTCTCGCCAACCAATTGTTTTAATTTCTACTGCCCCATTTTCAAAAACTTTAATCACTTCATAAGGTCCCATCTAGCGTGTATGAAATTTCCCTTTACAATGTTTAAATTTAGAGTCATAGAGGAGTACCCAATCACTTGGTTGGGATTTATTCTTTTTGATCAACTTTTTGTGCCAGTTCCTATGTTTTTGTTGCACTAACACATTTTGTTGAACATCATCTCTTTTGAATTCATCCAACTCACTTAGCTGCAATAGAGGTTGTTGCTATGTTTCTAAGAGATCTAGTCCCAATTGGACTGTAGTTCGGAATTTTTTTATCTGGAACTCAAATGGCAACAAGACTTGTTTCCTGTATACTAGCTCAAATGGTGTATGACCCATACTATTCCTCCAAGTGGTTCAGTAAGCCCATAAATCTTAAGGTAACCTGCTAGTCCAATCCTTTTTATGTAGATTTACTATTTTGGTAAGGATGGATTCAATCACCTTGTTGGTAGATTCCACTGGCCATTTTCTTGCAGGTGATATGGTGTTGATTTCTTGTGCCTAATTTTATATTGATCCATAACACCTTGAACCATATTAGAAACAAACTGCAGTCCATTATTAGTAACAATCTCTCTAGGAACACCAAATCTAGTAAATATTTCATTAAAAAAATATTCAACAACAACTTTTTCAATAGCGAAAGAAACAACTTTAACCAAATCTCTACAAGCCAAGATATTCTTTTTTTTTAAAGATGTTGAATTTATTGGTCCTACAAAATCAATAGCCCATTTTTCAAAGGGCTCAATCATAACCTGAGGACATAAAGGCATTTCATTGGCTTGGATAGGTAGGCCCATTCGCTGACAACTATCACATCTCTTGACATATTGTTTGGCACCGTTAAATATGGAAGGACAAAAATAGCCAACTTGTAAGATCTTATATGTATTTCTCTTGTCAACAAAATGGCCTGCGCAAGGTTCGTCATGAGAATATTTCAAAATTTCAAACACTTCTTCCTCTCTTACACATCTACAAATGATAAGATCTGGTCTAGTGTAAAAGAGGTCTCCTTGGATCCAAGAATATGAAGCACTTTTTTTGGATAATATTCTACTTTTCACGAGTAGATAAGTGAGGTGTTGCTTTTCCTGTGACTAAATAATTAGCTATGTCAGTAAACCATGGGGAATTCGTTGACACAACAAAAAGATGTTCGTCAGGGAAATCATCATCTATATGAATTACTTCACCAGGATTATTCAATCTAGAAAGATAATTAGCTACAACATTAGATTTTCTTAGTCTATCAATAATAGTAACATTAAATTCCTATAACAAGAATAACCACCTAGTCACTCTACCACTAGTCAATGGTTTATTCATTAAATATTTTATAGCAGAATGATCAGTATGCACAAATACTCTATATCCTATAATATAGTGTCTGAATTTATTAATAGCAAAAATCACGGCTAAAATGTCCTTCTTAGTGATTGTGTAGTTTAATTCAGTAGGTGACAAGTTTTTACTAATGAATTAAATGACATAAGATTGTTGGTTTTCTTCCTGTCCTAAAGTTGCACCAATGGTTGTATCTGGTGCATCATAGGAAATGTGGAATGGGACCAGTTGGGCCCTCTCAAAACTGGGGTCTGTACTAATTTTTCCTTTAATGTCTCAAAAGACTATTTCCAAGATATGGACCAAGGGAACTCATTATACTTAGCTAACAATTGGAAAAGGGGGGTAGCCATCCTAGAAAAATTCTCAATGAATCTTAGGTAATAGCCTGCATGTCTCAGAATCCTCTCACCTCCCTTTGTGTTTTGGGTGTAGGAAGATTTAAAATAACCTCTATTTTAGCTAGGTCTACCTAAATACCTTTGTCAAAAATAAGATGACCAAGAACTACTCCTAATTTTCACATTAATCTACATTTTTTATCACTCAAAACAAGGTGAGATTCTTGGCAATGAAAAGAACTTTTTCTAAATTTTTTAGGGCTTCTTGGAATGAATCACCAAATACTGAAAAATCGTCCATGTAAATTTATACACACTCGAGGTCAGAAAAAATAGCTATAACTACCCCTTGAAAGGTAGTTGGGGCATTACATAGCCCAAAGGGAAGCACTTAGTAAGAAAATGTCCCCCATGGACATGTGAAGGTGTTCTTGTCTTGACCTTCAGGTGTGATTAGTATTTGGTTATATCCGCTAAAGCCATCTAGAAATTAAAAGTCTTTTTTACCGACAAGGGTATCTAGCACCTGATCAATAAAGGGAAGGGAAAAATATTCGTTGAGAGTGGCTTTATTCAATTCTCTATAATCGATGCAAATGTGTCGTCTCCCATATTTTTTTAGGACTATCACCAATGGAGAGATGCCTTGGCTATCAAATATAGGATAAATGAAGTTAGCATCTAAGATTTTTTGTAATTCTTCTTTCGCAACTTCTCTTAGAGTGGGGTTCATGTGCCTTTTGGGTTGTTGAATAGGTTAGGCTCCCTTTTGAATGTAAATGTGATGAGTGCAAGTTTCAAGAGGGGTGCCTTTCATATCCTCATAATTCTATGCAAAGGCCTCGAGATGGTTTCGTAAAAATCTCACAAGTTGCTCTTGTTGGGATCGACCTAGGTCTGATCTAATGTCTAAGGATTTTCCTGGACTAATCTCATCAAGAGTGGTTTCAAGTTCGAGAGTGCAAGGAGGGGTTTCTAGAGTCTATGATGAAGAAGGTTGAGAACTGTAACTTTCTTGAAAATCTAGACTAAAGATTTGATGAAGTACGTCAAAATTGGGCATTGTATCTAGATTGTTCAAGAAGTCCCATATCTCACCCTCTTGGGTTGACTTGGTATGATGATGAATCAAAGAAAAAGATCAAGTCTCCTCATCACTACTGTCCTAGTCTAGCCATAAGGTATGTTGAAGCTCTGAAATAGATCTAGCAGGTGGATACAAGGTGACTTTCTTCCTAGCATCTCCATGAGAAATATAGATATCACCAGAGTGACACCCAATATAAGCATCGGTTGTGGCAAGCCATGGCCACCCCAAAATCAAGGGACGTCTGCCAACAGGACTTTTTGGTTGAAGAACAATAAAATTTGCGAGGTATTCCCAAGAATTGATTGAAACAAACACATCATCCAACGCACCTTACGACTTGATTTTAGATCTGTCTACAAGTTCAAGCACAATAAGGTAGGATGAATATGAACCAACCCAAATTGATCCATGGTTTGTGTATTCATAACATTAATTTCCACCTCTAAGTCTATTAACACATTGGGGACAAGGATATCACCTATCTAGACTTAAACAATTGGGTTCCCAGGATCAGTATATTTCTCCATTTGTGCACATCCTATCATCAACTCGGTTGCTCTTCCAACGAACTAAATGGCCTAAGGTTCTACTCTTTTCCTTCCTGGCTTCTTAAGGCAGAGTTTTCTGATGATTTTTGTACATATGGGGATCTTTTTAATAGCCTGAAGAAAAGGGACCTTTATGCAAAGATTCCTAAGCTCAGAAGCCAGGCTAGATTTGGGAGTGGGGTCATTCTTCTACATAACTAGCCTCTGTGGATAGGGAGGCAGATTTGAAGAAGAAGATGGTAACTCCGAATTTGCAGGAATGGGTCAAATGGTGACATCTTCTTTCAAATTATCAGGATTTTCCTCCTCATTTTTCTCATCGATAATCACCATAGGTTGTTTTTTTTTTTCTTGTTTTACTACCCTTCCTGATCTCAATTGAAGGTCATGAATCCCAACCGTCAAGGTATGATAAATGGGAGAATGGAGTGGTCCAATGGAATGAATCAATTTTACCACGTTATTATTGGGATTCAGTACCTATTGAGCAGGCAGTTGGGTTGGTCGAAAAGGTGGTGGTAAAGGTAATGATGGTGTTGGTTGACTTTGCTAAGGTAAGGTTGGTAATGATGGTTGTGACATTGGATAAGGTGCATATGTAGTATGATATGATTGCATAGCTACAGGATAGGAATAATGAGAATGGTTTTATCCCCTCCATCCTTGTTTCCAAGGTTGGGGAGGTTGCCCATACTGAATGTGGTTCCCATGTTGCCAAGGTTAAGAGTGATTTACATTATGATAGGAATATGATGGTACATTATAACCAAAAAAATGTGGTGGAGGTTAAGAAATCATACCTGTACCTACCTAAGGCTATGTTTTCTGCTCCCATGGCATGCAATGGGTCGGGTTTCGATTTCTCTCCTTCAAATGCTACTTTCAATCCCGATATAGAAGGGCACTCCTCGGTAGTATGTTTTCTTGCACAAATCACACATTTATTATTACCTTTAACATTAGCATGACATTCTGTTAAAAGATGCTTTTTCCTACACTTTGGACGATAAATAGACAACGACTCTTGTTCTTCTACCAATTTCTATTGAAATTTCAAAGAATCTATTTGTTTGCTAATAGTATTCATTATTTCAATTTTCACGTTGTCCATTTTATTTTCCAAACCAATGATCATAGCATCTGTAGATAAAAAATTTTTATTTATACTTCAACCTCCTCTACTGGATCTAGATTTATTTCATGAGAACTTTATGCACAAGTCACAAATCTGATCAAAAGTTTTTTTAGCAATATCCCCTTATCTTAACAAATTCAAATTATTTCTAGCATCTTCAGCAAGCCCATGTAAGAACAAGGTTCTAATAGTACTTAATTCAAATTTATGTTTTTACCTTTGGAGGAGATATAGAAACCACTCTAAATAGTCTTCCAAGGTCTCATCATCATCTTGTACAATAGTGAAGATCTCGTCCTACATATATCTAGTTTTACAATATTCCTGATATTTGGTCAAAAAGGCTCTATTCATCTACTCCCAAGAATTATAGTATTCCCTCCTAATCCTATGAACTAGCGCAAGGTTGAATCCTTGAGAGTTGTAGAAAATAGTTTTAACTTCTAGGCATCTGTAGAGTAATCATAGCTTCTACATAATATATCAAATTCAAATAGGAAAGAATCTGGATTCTCATGTACCTTACCATGGAAATAAGGAAGAGATGATGGCATAATGTTCTTCGTTTGTACAATTTCTTTTGAATTCATCATTGGAAACCCAAAGGTGGATTGTTCCTCATTTACCTAATTCTCACTAGTCCCCTCAGCATGATCTTCATTATCGACCATTTTTGTACCTCCAATCAAACCACTCCCAACAGGATGAGAAGGTTGACTATGGCTCAAACTAGTCTTTTGATTTCCACTAGTTTCCTTCTTCCCCTTTATGGGTTGTGTCACACCCAAACTACTGTTTCGAGAGTTTGAGTGGATAGTTCCTGTGTGAGTCTGTGTCTGTTTGGACTTTCTGCCTGCAAAAGAAGGCCCAATATTAAAAAAAAAATTCAAATTTATCAGTGTTTCTTCAGCACTTATTGGGCTTCAGACCCCTACCCTTTTTAGGCATTAATCTTAAAATAATCAACCAAAAAAAATGACAAAACTTTAAAATCACAAGAAAAAGAATCTCAAATCAAATGCTACAAATAAATATAAAAACTAGCACTAAGAAATCCTTCAAGAAATAGAAGCATATTGCAGAAAAAAATAGTAGACTTACCCCTACTGCAAAAATTAGAAAGTTCTTTCCAAATCTTAAATGCCTCCCTAACAATGACGCAAAAATGTTGGGTGTTGGAGTTGCAATTCAATAGACTCCTTCAATACTTAATTGTTAACCTAGAGGCTACGTAAGCTTAAAGGCATAACACAAGAAATGCTAAGAATAATGGTATAAACTTTCACCATATCTACTTCTATCTTTCCTAATTACACTTGCAAAATCAAAAGAATGAAAAGAAAATAACACTAAGAGAATTCTAGTGCTAGAATCCACAAAAGGAAATACTTGCAAAAACTTAATGAAAGGAACTTGAATCAACATAAACAATTCTGGTAAATAAACAGAAGGACAAAAAATCTCTATGACTAAGTATCAGTGCATTAACAGACAAAAAATAATTAGACTTATAGTTATATTTGCCTCTGTTACAATGTTTCCATTCCTAGACTGAATCAACGTTCCTGCACCAGAACAATATTCATGCACTAGAACAGAGTTCTGCACTCGAACGATACTCCTATACTAGAAAAATGTTCATGTACCAGAAGTGTATAATGTTATTGCATTGAGTATTTATACTTAATACTAGAATTCTGGGTTCCTGCACTAGGACGTATTGTTCCTGTACCAAGATATCGATTCTTGTACCGAGACAGATGTTCTTGTTCCTATAGAACCAACATTCCTGTACTAAGTTCCAAAATCACTATGCATAAAATATAAATGGTGCTAACTACAAATATATTGAAATGAGCATCAGAGCAAGGAAAAAAATTTTAAATGAACCAAATGAAAAGATTCATAACTATTCATTCATTCAAAAGTAAAGGCATTGCAAGAATCAAAAGAAATTTCTCTTGTAACAGAAGGATTCTTCATTTAAAGATGAGCATCTAATCTAAGAAATAGAGCATCCCTTATTCCTCAGATGAATTTCACCATATAAACCAGATCTGTATCTTCTCAAGATGGATGTTTTGGTTCAAGGTTTGCTAAATATATTCTAGTTTGCAAATAGGTTGTTCCCACAAGGGAATCGACATAGTTACGAATCCTTATAATGTGAACAGAGTTTCGTTAATACACAGGGGAATGTAAATAAGCCAAATGGATTGACCCTAAGTTAAACTCACTTTCTGAAAAATATTTGCAACTTGTACTAAGAAATGAAACACGCTTGCATAAAGGAAATGAAACAACTTTTCGAAATAAACACTCTTGTTGAAGCAAACCACACTTGCAAGATTAAAACACACTTGTGAAATTAAACTGAAACATACATTTACAGAAAGGAATTCACATGATGTATCAAAGGAAATAAATGCTACAACAATCTTAAATAGATACACAAACCCACACAGTTAAACCTTAGATCCAAGTAGCACACAGTTCATGAAGAAAACATAGATCTATTAACTAGATGCATAAATGAAATACTTCTTGCTCTAAACCTAATATATATGATATATATATATATAGCACACCTTATAAGCAGAGGAAGAAATAGTTGGGTTGGTTGGGACATAGCCAAACAACTCGTTTCCCTTTTATGAAATATGGGGAATCAAATATTCAACAACTCATCACATAAAACTTTAAACCAGATATTGATAAACTGGCATAACTTCGTAGATAAAATTTAATAGTTGCAAATATACATCATGAGTTCCTAGATCCAACCTAGATGCAAATTCTCCAGAGTATCGCTACCTAAATCTAACCTAGAAACCCTATTTGATATACATTTCTCGGCTCTCAGACGCAACAAAATAAAAAAACATACGGATAACTTAGGCTCTCGATCATTAGTAGAGGCTAAATTATGGGTTCTAGTCAAAACCCAAACCTCCATATTTCACGTTCTCCTCAATGCTCTGAGCCTAATCCATAGTGCAATTGATCTTTGACAAGGAATGTGTGCTGATTACTAAATTGTTGTGGTGTTTTGGCGATGGATGCTACATGTTGTCCCTTAAGTACAGGAATGGAAGATAACACAATAACATTCATGCACCAACCATTCTCCATAGTGATTAATACTTTTATTCTATCATGCTTCTTAAGAAGGAAATACATAAGTTGCAAAGACAAATAAACTATTTTAACCTTTTTAATCAATGATTAAGTTCATATAACCCACAACATCAAAATTCATGAAGGATTATAGGAATAGGTGGAAGGGTTAGGTCACATGTGTGAAACAAAAGGCTTATATGGTGTAATTAGGGTGAAATTAGGGTTAAAAATAGGACAATTCCGATGACCAACACGAATATCGAGAAAAAAGTAAAATCGCTATAGGTGATGGAGGAAAATTTCTCAAAAAGTGTGCATTATAATTTGCTAAAATTCCTTCAACATGTGTCCATCATCCATATGCATCTCCCCATGAAACAACTCTTCTAATGGATGCATGGTTTTTGTGATATGGTAAAAACAATTTATATCTTGTGTATTTTGGCCTCATGTAGCAAAACAAAACCTTCTCGTAGCATTTTTGGACAAAGAGGGGAATGATTGGGAAAGGATTTGAAATGATGTGTGGATGTTGGAAATGGATGAGGGTGATGGATTAACATGGCCTTGGTCTTGTTGGAGCATCGGCGAATAAGAGGAGAAATCCCAAGTTTGGCTTCCTTTGACTAGGTTTTATCAATTTTTCTTTTGGTGCTAAATTGTTCTTGTTGCTTGAAAAGGTTGGAGAGTAACTGCATTTTTCAGAGAGAGATCATGGAGAAAATAAATTTTTCTCTTTTCACTTTTCATTTTTTTTCATTTTTTTTCCTAGTCCTACTAGCTGCCCCAATGAGGTTTTCAACTAGTAGGTATGCCTCGGTGCCTCAAAGGAGGTTTTCACCTAGGATTTTTTCCTTTTTTTCTTTTTTTGTTTCCAAACCATTGACCGCCTTAAAGAGGTTTTCAATTAGTGATCCAATCTCATGTGCCTAAAAAGAGGTTTTCCCCTGTGATTTTATTCTTTTCCTTCTTCTTTTTTTTCTCTTTTTCCATTTTTTCTTCTATCATACTCTACTTGAAAAAAACAAAATCTTTTTCAAGTGTAGGAATACTTCCGATGGAGCCATGTGCATAACAAGATGAAATATAAACTCATGTGTAGGTTTGAAACATATACTTTGACATGTACCTAAATAGTAGAGACCAGATGCTTTGACTTTGATGACATCAAGCATAGTTGAAGAAGAGAGTGATGCTCCATCTTGTTGATTTTCTAGAACCAAACCTCAATATAGTTTTGATGCCCTAGTTCAATTACTCATTTGGATCATTCTTCATGTCTTTTTTTTTCTAAGCCATTCAAATCTTATAATTTTTGTCAATTGGTCCCTTGTGCACATAAAAGATATGATGGAAAGCATAACAAAAACTCTTCAATCTCAGACTCTAATGGTTTCTCTCCATAAAAGGTTATACATGATTCTTCTGGATCTTCTTCTTCTAGATTTTTTTCTTCAATGATATCATGAAAATCATTTTTTTGCAATACTCTTCCTGAGCTAAGATGAATACCATTTAGATCAAGAGGATTTGTTTGGAAGTGTTGTACCTCAACATTGTAAGTGGGATGAGTTACTTCATTGTTTGGGTTTGGAAATGGTGGTAAAGGTAGTGGAGTGGGAGTGTATCTTTGAGATGGATGTGGTTGGGGTTGTGTTTGTGGTGGAGGTGAATAGTAGGGATATAATGGAGTTGGGTATGGAGGATATTGAGGAAAATATCAAGGATATTGGGGATTTATCCCATAAGGTCCTTTCCAACCTTATTTCCAAGATTGGTTTTGGGGTTGAGATGACTAAGGTTTCCAGGGAAAGGGTGTGTTCCAATTTATTTTGGATGGATGGGCATAACCTTGAAATTGTGAATTAGATTCTTGCATCATACTAGGTTAACTAGGTTGCCATGGTCTTCTTGGAGCTACATAAGATATTTGCTTTGGTGATTGACTTGCTCCATTTCCCTCTTGGTAAACTTCCTTCAACCTTGATAATGATGGGCAATGTTTAGTAGCATGTGATTTTTCATGGATGCTCATTTTTCATTCTTAACATTTCTACTTGTTCACTTATATTTCTAAGAATTTCTTTTTTAAATTTATCAAGAAAATTCCAAGTTAAAATTGACTTACCGGTCTTGATGTTGGTTTACTTACTCTTTCCCTTCCTCTTGATATGTGCTTTCATGTTTCACAAATTTCTTTAAATAATAGTTGGTATGCATCACCTCTATTCATGAGATTAAGGAGATCAATCGACTCATCCCTAATTTTTCTAAGTATGAGGGATTTTAATGTGTCAAATCCTAAATGATGTAATTTCACCCTCTTAACATTATGCATAAATCTCTTTATTAGATCATCAAGGCTTTAATCTTCTTTTTGAGTCATTCTAAAGATTTATTCTTGAAGATAATGATCTTTATATTTTTATAGAAATATAATTTTCATATCATTCCATAATCTTATTGAATTAGTCCCTAAAATCATGAACCATTTAAGAGCTCTAACCTTCAATGTTGCCAAAAACAATCTCAATTTTTGAGTGTTTATTAAGTAACCATAAGATCTACAAAGGATTTCAAATTCAAAGAGAAAGGTTTCTAGATCCTCTAACCTCATACCATGGAAGTTGGGAAGGAAAGATCAAGGGATGTTCTTCATATGAACATTTATATTAGTTTCTTGAATGGGAAATCCAAGACTATCTTCATCATTGTCATCATCTCCATCATTTTCTTCTACCTTTTATGCCATATCTTCTTCTTCTACCTGCAAAAGTGGATGGTGATGTGGTTCTTACTGCACCACATGATGAAGTGGGGGGTTGTGGTATTGATGAATTTTATTTTTTTATGATTTTTTTGAGTGAAAATGTTAATGCAATGAAATTTTCAGTTTTTGAAATGAAAGATGTCTGATGCAATTTTTTGTGTGTTGCAAAAATGGATCAACTAGGGAAGAAAACAATGCATACTTTGACACCTCCCTAGAAATGCATCCAAAAAGTGATGAGCCATAGTATTGCAACAAGAATGTTGCAACTCTCAAGGCTACAAACTTAAATTCTCAACCCGTGGTTCGTACAAACATAAGAGGTGTCAGCACTATATATGTAACATGCAATGTGTCCTGCTTTCGTTGATTTGATGCAATGAAGTGAATATCATGGAGTCAAGCCTAAACTAATTGCAGAAATGGAAATGCTTATCTATTTTCTAGAATGGAAATGTTACTCTATTTTTCATAAATGTAAAGGTTAACCTACTTTCATGAATGTAAATTTTATCATTATTTGCAAAATGTAACTATTGCATCAAAAGGAAATCTAGTCTATGCAATAGAAATAACAATGTTGGAAACGGAAACCCTAGCTAAGATGTATGAAATTAAACCTAATAATGAAATAATTATTTAATCATTGCATTCAAAATATATTTTTTCAATGGATTTCATAAGGTACTTCATGGATTAATCATTAAGATCATCATTATGCCCTTCAAGTCATGAATTTGTCCACTAACCATAACCGTAGAGGTGAATTGCAATGGAGAAGAGGCAAGGATTAAGATGTGTTTTGGTTTTAATAAATCATGGGTTTAGAGCCTAGGGTTCATTATTCAAGAATAAGAGACAAAAACCAATATTCTAGAGAAAATTTAGTCAAGCTACACCTGCTACAAGAGTGCTACAAGAGGTGTTATAGGAAGTCGTGTTTTTCTACAAGAACGAGATAACTTGTTGAATGCTCAAGTAAATCAAATGAAAATGAGATGGGAATTTTTTTATTATTAATTATTATTTCCTAGGACTCCATTCCAAATGGAATGACTCCAAAATACCCTCTTAAAATGTGCTAAAAAATAGCAAAAAAAAATTTACTTACTCCAAAAATAGGAAATTCAACTAGTGAGCTAGTTAACCTACCAAATGCCTAGCCTAATCAAGTGAAAATGATACAGGGTAATTTTTTTTATTAATTTTAATATTTTTATGAACTAATAAAAGTGAAATAAACTCAAATGAAGCACAGTAACATGTTCTAAAAAATAGAAGAAAATTACGACTATTTTGCTACAAGGGACTTCCTGAAATTCTAGATTTGTGAACTAGTAAACCAGTCCATGTATATCAATGATAAATATGACTTATAAAAGTTTTTCTAAGGATGCATCATGCTTTTGGCTATGTAAATAACCTAAAAACAACTCACTTCAATCATTTAAACAATATGGCCTACAACAAAATAAACATGAATAGTAAATGCAAAAATAAGAGATGCAAGTGAAAAAGACATTCAAAGGAAATAAAGAAGTTGTACAAGAGGGATCTGAGGCTCCTAGGGTGGAAAATACCAAGGAAACTCAGATTCCTATTAAGAAAACCAATCTTTAGGGGCTAAAAATGCCACCAAACTTCATTATTTGTATCAATCCAATTACATCCCTGCTAGAAATGAAAGTGGAGGAGCTACTAAATAACAAGTTTTCTCCACAAGAAGACTAATAAATACATGCCTCTAGAGGAAAATTCGAATTGGTACTTATATAAAGTGATTAGGAAACATTCTCCTTGAAAGGAGGCAACTTTTTCTTCCAAAATCCCTCAAAAAGTGGATCTAGTTCCCAATACTGGGAATTTACATTAAATGACAGGGAACACATTCTTATATTTTCTTAATCACTGGATCTCTATAATTTGTGCAATAATTTCTTAATATATTTTTCATTTATTATTCAATCTTGGTTCATCTTGTGGTAGGGAGAAAGTCCCTAGATTATCTCATCCTCCAAATCTCCATAATATGCCAAATATTCTCACAATATTCTGCAAAAATAAATAATATTAGGCACATAATAAGAAAGGATAAACCAAATTCCTAAGGACCCATTAATACTATGAATTAACTCTATGATGTGAAAGTAAGGGGTCAAACACATTTTTTTAGTGTCTATAAATAATCAAATGGGCCTAATAAAATAGACAATTCTAGGGCTCATAAGTTGGGTTGGTGATGACACAAGCAATGCAAGATTTGATATATTTTCCAACATCCTATTGGAGTTTTGGCCAATAAAAATACTTCTATAGTATGGCCACAGTTTCTACACCAACATGTTGTGTGACCCGTCTGTATTGCACCTCCCAAATCAGCTTCACAGCTCACTTGAAGGAACATAAAGGTGGCCCAAGTAGCATAATAATGTTTCTTGGAGGTGGAAATCTAGAACTTTCTCGCCATCCACTAGAATCTGGTATGTGGTGGAAAACTCTGGATAATTTTTATATGGTTGCATCCATCCAAAGTTATCATGGCCACAAGAGTTGAGAACAATAATTAGTACTGCAATTGGGGTCCAATTGAGGCAATCTACAACATACTTGGCGTTGCCCTTTTTGTATTTAGTTTTGACGTGGAATTGTTGCAGATATGTAGACCACTTTTTAAGGCGAGTGTTCTACATCTTCCCTTGTGTCTGTATAAATTGAAGAAGTCAGTTATTTGTATGGATGACCATACCCTTCCCTAGTATGTAGTGTTTCCATTGTGGGAAAGCATGCATGATAGAATACATCTCTTTATCATAGGTGGGGTACTTTTGAATTGTATCAGAAAGTGTCTCACTATGGTAGGCCACTAGATGCCCTTGCTAGGTGAGAACATGCAAAGTAGATGCAATGCTTCATCTCAACGAATACCTTCTGTGGGACTCGGACCAAGAAAACTTTTCTTTCGCTCTGCCCTTGGTAACCTGACTCAAAGGCCAATTCTTATGGGATAATCCCAGCACGAAACTCTGATAAAAATTGGTAAGGCCCAAAAGTTGTGAATCTCTACTAGAGTGGTCAAGGTTGGAAAATCCCAAATGAATTGGATCTTAGTCAGATCCACATACATAAGTTTTTCACCTATGATGTAACCTATATATTGGACCTAGCTCATGCCAAAGGTGCATATATCCATGTTGGCACATAGTTTTTATTTCCATGAGGTTCAAAGGACCTGCTGAATGTGTTGCAAGTTCTCTTCCCATTGTTGAAGATGAGGATGTTGTCTATATATACAACCACAAATGAGTTGGTGAAGGGCCACAAGATGTCATCCATCAATCTCATAAAATTTTCATGGGAATTTGTTAGCTTGAAAGGCATGACCAACCATTTAAAAATGCCCATCTTGGATTTGAAGGTGGTCTTCCATACATCTGTGGGCTCTATTGGAACCTGGTGATAGCTAGACTTCAAATTGATCTTGCTGAAATACTTGACCCCCATGAGCTAGTCGATAAGGTCATCAATCTGTGGGATTGGATACATGTTCATGATAGTCATTTTTTTTAGTTCTCGATAGTCAATGCAAATCCTCCAGGTCCCATCCTTCTTCTATACAAGTACAAGCAGGTTCTCACAAGGTGAGGAACCTAGTCGGATGTGCACTTTTTGCAGCAACTCTTGGATTTGTCACTTCATCTCTTTATTTTCTAGAATGGAGTGATGATATTTCGACCCATTGGGTAGAGGTGCTTTGAGAGTCATATTGATCGAATGCTTGACCTGACAGTGCAAGGGTACCCCTATGGATAAGGAGAATATGTTGTTGAAAATGCAACAAGAAAATCCTGATTTAATTTTCCCTTGAATTAAATTAGAAGAAAAATTGTAATTCCACATCACAAGACAACTTATACAAGTTAAAAAATTTAATTTGAATTAGTTGGTTCAGTTAATTAGAGTTGAGGGTCTAAATTCAATAATATAGAGTGTATCCAACTTTATAGGAGCCTTGGTTCAGTTTATTTTGAGTTGTAATTAATTAATTCAATTTAACTGAGTTAAAGTCAATTAAAACTAGCTCCAATTGTTGGATGAACTAGTAGGAGGTCTGACAGTGGGGTGCAACTTCTTTTGTTCAACCAATTAAATGATAATCCAACCTTAAATCACTCATGCATGCAATATCTAAGAGTTACCCAGTTGAGATTGGATTTCAGGAACAGTGTAATATTAGTTGTATAATCATACAAATTGTACAGGTGGTGGATGCAGTCAGAGGAAGGCCTAAGATGGATTGCACAATTCCAACTCTGGAATTTCCCTAATTAACAGGGGCTAATTCCCAAGAAAATGACACAAATAAATAGGGACTTGGGAAAGCATAAAATTGGTTAAGTATTGGCCTAAGCTTGTCTAGGAAACTGTGAGACAAATAGAGATAGTGCAGAGGTTTCTCGGGCTTGAGAAAAGCATTGTGTAATGTGTTGATTGAATTATTTCTCTTGTATGCTTCATGATCGTTTAATTATTTCCAATGATGAATAGAGTAGATTCAAGTATATTTTGTTAGTAAATTAAAATTAGCAGTTTGAATCTAGGAACTTCTACATGGTATCAAAGTAGAAATCACTCTAGAAGAGGAGAGTATGAGTTTGTCTTTTGCAGGTGAAATCGAATTTGCAATATCATTCTTCGGAGTCAGCAAGATGTCATTCTACGGATTGAGACTCAAATATTCCCTTCAGGGTAGTTAGAAATATGTTTCTTGGAAGGACAAGATGGAGGCAGTTTTGGAAGACAACATGCTTAAGGAATTTATAGACAAAGATATTCCTAAGCCTCCATCAATTGATGCTCAAGAACTGGTAGAGTAGTAAATGTGTAGCAAAGGCGTGAAGGATTATCCTAGAAGTAGTTCAATATCATATTGTCTGGAACCTCCATAGTAAGGAGGCTCCATATCATTGCAGAAGGCCTTGATAAACCTATTTCAAAAAAATCATGACCATAGGAAGGTGGTACTGAAGCAAAAGATTAGAAAAATAAAGATGTAGAAGGGTGGCACAATACCAAAGTATTTGACTAAGTTCACCCAATGTCAGGATGAGATTGGAAGTGTTGATATTACATTTTCTAAAGATGATCTGATCAACTTGGCACTTCTAGCCCTTCCTAAGAGCTAACACATCTAATAGGATTTAGTAAATGGGATGGAGAAGCTACAAAAGTGGGAGCATTTGTGGTCTGACTTGGTGCGATAAAACATAGCGGAACACCAAAGATGGGACCTTATCCAAATGAGTGGAAGAAGAGTGTAGAAAAAGCCAGGAGGATCACCTTGGAGGGTGTGAGAGGCCACATAGTCTTGAAAATGCATGGAAAAGAGACTCCCTTTGCTATGTGGAATACCCTCAATGAGCTATTCAAAAATAGCAGTGAAGCCAAGAAACTTGAACTGATGAAGGAATTGAGGATTGAAGACAATGGGTATGAGGTAGTCTTCAGAGATGGGAAGGCCTACCTCAAGCATCTTGCTTCATGTCAACTCAAAAAACTTGGAGTCAGGGTCGAGAGCCTCTACACATTAGAGGAATATGCATGCATAACCTTGAGGAGCAAGGTAAGGATTAGAGATGTTGTCCTTGATAGGGAGCATGATTTTTCTCTCAAGAGTAAGCCTTATCTAGTTGACTATTGGGTTGACCACAAGGATGATTATGAAGAGGATCAGTCAAATACCTCTAGTAGGAGGAGAGTTTGATCCAAGTGGGTAGAGGGAGCACATGCAGCCATACCTCTAGGTGTGAGGTGGGGCGATATCAAACCTTAGTCCAAGAGTTTCAAAAATTGGGTAGGGTCCATTGAGGTGTGTTTGTCTCATAGATCATTACCTTTCTATGTGGACCCAAAGTATTCAATAACAGGAGGATCAATGTCAGTCAAATATTGAGTGTAGAGCAAAGTTGACAGTAGAACAGGAAGCTTAGTAGCAGAGTCAGCAGCAACACAGTTTTCCCAGTAAACAGTTGTAGGTTGAATCACTGATTATTTATTTATTTTGGATGCTTTTCAGTTGCAAATGTTGCAGTAGCAACAACAACAATGAGAAGTGTTCTATGCAATACATTCCAAAGGTGCTGGATCGGGATAGATGTAAATCATTTTCGTGTTGAGAGGAAGTGTTGAAAATGCAACAAGAAAATCCTAATTTTGTAACAGCCCTCGTGAAAATTTTGTAGGCTTTAACCCTATACAAAAATTACCTGCATACGAATTCTAAAACATAGAAAATAAACCATGCGAGAGCATTACACATAAAACACATATACACATATATTTTCCCTTGGATCCCAAAACTGGGACTACCAGCTTGATTTTTCATTATGTTCCTTTCAATGTTACAATACATATTTATACATGCCGAAGCATCCACTACCATGGACCAAAAACCATCGTGTCCAAAACCATGGATCGAAAACCATCGCGTCCAAAACCATGTGCGAAAATCATGCACAAAACCATAGGTAGGTCTGCCCAACCTAACCCCTCACTTGCACCCCTCAAACTTCCTGTAACTCCCCCTGCTATGCAATCAGCGCAACGAAAACCACGGTAGTTTCTGACTGTAACCCTATGACGTATATCTTGACCAAAAAATTGCTAGGGGGCAAGTATTCCAAATGGATAGTTATCCTGCAGGAATTTGACTTGGAATTTGAAAAATCCAAGGCAAAAAAAGCTTTGGTTTTTGCGGAACTGATGTGTGATTTCCCGCGTATTGATACTGAAACTGTGGCGGAGGAGCCCATTGCAAACAAATCCTTGTTTCGTATCAGTACTCTTGATCCATGGAATGGAGATATTATTTTTTATCTCCAAACCCAATCTTTTCAGTCTGAAATCTCACGATCTCAGCGACAGAAAATATGTTTCCAATCCCAACAATACAATATTATTGGTGATACACTTTATCGTCATGGGGTGCATTCTATTTTCCGTCGTTATCTAACTCATGAATAAGCTGAAAAGGTTCTCAATGACTATCATTCTAGAGCATGTGGCGGTCATATGTCTGGGTATGCCACAACCCAAACGATATTACGCACTGGTTATTTCTGGCCATCCTTATTCAAAGATTGTATCTATGCAGTCTGTAAATGCCACAGTTGTCAAATTTTTTATCGTAAGATGCGTGTTCCACCCGCTCCTCTCCACCCTATAATTGTTTTTGGTCCTTTCAAAAAATGGGGTATTGACTTTATTACATGTAACCCTCACTCGACCGGGAAGCAGCGTATATCATCCTAGTAGTAGATTATTTTACTAAGTGGGCCGAGGCGATGCCTACATTTTTGGAAGATGGAAAAAACTACTGCAACTTTCATATTCAATCATATAATCGCTAGATTCGATGTTCCTCAAGCTATTATTATTGATCATGGAAGTCATTTTCGAAACATCATAATGACTAAACTGACAGATCAACTTAGCCTGCGTCACGATAGTTCTACTCCATATTACCCACAAGCTAATGGTCTGGTTGAAGCTATCAATAAATTTTTAGTCACTATGATCCAACAAATCATTGGTATTCATAGGTAAAATTGGCATAACATGTTCTTCCCAGCACTTTGGGCATATTGAACCTCAGTGAAAACATCAACTGGTTTCTCTCCTTTTCAACTGGTCTACAATTTGGAAGTAGTGTTACCCATTGAATGCGAAATCTCGTCATTGCAATTAGCCACTTCTGAATAGGAGAAACAATTTTTGTACTTATCTCAACTAAATGAGAATCGATGCATTGTTGCATTAGCAATCAAAACTCATGCGAAATGGATAAAAGCTCAGTACGATCAAAATTTTACCCCTCGTAATTTTTCAGAAGGAGACCTAGTTTTACTATACAATAAGCTAGGGGTTGGAAAATTCGTACCTATGTGGCATGGTCCTTATATTGTTAAGCAAAAGATGGCAAAAGGGGCCTATGAATTGGTATATTTTGACAATGTCTCTTTAGGTAAACCCAGAAATGGGCTTTACCTGAAGAGATATTATGCTTAAATTTCGGTGTGGAGATTTTCATTAGATTAGTTTCTTTATAGCTGGTGTGTTTTAGATAAAAAAGTGTGTTTAGTTTAGAGAGTGATTTTATCATTGTTCTTGCTTATCTTGATTTTACTCTTGATATTGCAGATGTCGACGTCTCTTCAAACATACATTAGTTTTGATGATGGTGCTTATCGTAGTACACGGAACATTTCTTCCGCAACTTGGGTTATCTATTCACCCTCTGATGAGTTAGTATCTATGCATGGGGTAAGCCTCAGTCAAACAACGAATAACATTGCAGAGTATAGTGCAATGATTGAGTTATTATCTGAATCCATCTCATTTGGGATTTAGAGTTTGATTGTTAGGTTAGATTTTGAACTCATTGTATTACAGCTTAACAAGGATTATGCCATTAGAAATCCAATGTTATTAAGATTATTTTTTAGAGTTCGTCTCTTGGAACGTGAATTTGATTATATTGAATATCAGCATATTCCAAGACATTTAAATACATTAGCAGATGCAGTTGCTTCTCGTATGATAAATAGATATTTGGAATAATCAAAACAGTAAATTTAAAAACATTCAATAACATGTTACACAAGATAACCAATAATAATGATATATAATAGCCTAGAAGAAGTGTGTCAAAATATACATCGTCTTCAATCATAGGTTGAAAAACACCTTATGATCGGCAAAATGATAGTACAAAAAAGATAAAAAATGTCGTGTGAGTCTACAAAAGCAATCATTCTATCCCTAGTGACGATCATGATAAGAAACCACTGCTCGGGCCACCCTATAAAGGAACCTCCTAAAAGGTCTTGGGACCCCAATCACATATCATTGTAACCTAAGTGGGATATCATCTATGCCAACCTCTGGAATGTCTCCTATCAAATGCTCTAGATGATTCTCCAAATCGTTCAGGATCTCTGTAGATTGGTCCTGTGGGGTTGGTACTGTTGAAGCTGGGTGTCTCCTCTCATAAGGCTGGAGAGTGGCTGGTCGTTGTGAACCCACATATGCATCTAAAACTTTTTATTTTCAGTTTGGGACGATTTAAAAAGTAAAAAAATTATTTAAAACTTAGAAAGTGTTGAAAATGATTTTACCTTAATCATCCCACTGCTCTCGTGGTGGAAGAATCATGTTTGGGTCACCGTGATAATCCATCCTAGCATATGGAAAATTATGAATCACAAAAAGTTGGTTCCTCAACCAACAAAAATACTCACGTGGAAATCAAACAACCTTTGAACCCTCCTCAGGGTGATAGGCCATCAAAGCAACCCAACGCATTATCTTAGGCTCTCGAGGAAGACCAGCCTGAACAAAAAACTATTGTGGGACTAGCATAGGGACCCTCTCTAGACCAAAGTTCACAACGAGGAAACCATATCCAAAGTTTTTTAGTTATCTTTTCTTTGATCTAGTTAGTTGGCCTTTTACATTCGCCAACACAGCTTCGCACCAATTGAATATGGTACCTTGATAACAGTCTACTGCCATTTCCATCTAGGATCCGATAGCTACATGCAATGTTGCACTCCCGCATAGTCTGGTGACAGTGAATGCAATAACCTTAAGTTCAAGACAGTCGATAGTTTTAATATCAAATCATTTGTCCTTTGTTTGATCATTGCAAAACTCCAATCAGAGACTAGCGACAGACTAGCCACCTGGTCTAATCCCGAAAAGAGATAACTTTTCGCCTCTCTTGGGAAAACCAGTCAAGAAATATATGTCCTCTAGCTCAATTTTGAGTCAGTGGACACCAATCATGAAACGTTGGTCCTGTATGTTCCACCTGTCTACCAACCATTGCAAGAAGTCTACTTGGGCCCTCATGCCTAGTATGGACCAGAACTTAATTAGTCCACATGCTTTCAATGCCTATATTATGGGTGGATAATTTATTGTGGCATAATCCACATCATCATGCTTGAATTCATGCCAAATAAGCATTTTGTATGTACTGCAATGCAAAAGCGACATATTAGAACAATTTAGGTCAAAAAAATTTGGGCGGAAATAGAGAAATTTAATTTTTTTAAATCCATTTCGCGGGGTCCGCACCTGCTAGTTATAGACAGTGCGTAGATCCACATGCGTCGTAAGCAATAGGTGAGGACCCACGAATTTTTTCTTTGTAGAAAAAAGTCAGGGTCCGTAGGAGCCGCATGTTGCACCTACGGACCCCCACGAGCGATCGCTTAAACTAATTTCTCCTCCAAAAAATCAAAATTAAAGCCTAAAAATGAATGTAAACAGTTGAAATGCAAGATAAGGGTGTTGTGGATTACCTAGAGCTGACGGTTTTCGATTCCAATGGATGGATTTTTTGCAATCTTCACAAGAAGTTTCTTACCCAAAAGCTCTCACTTCTCATTCTGAAATCAAAATGGTAAAAATGAATTTACAAAAGCCCTTTTTATAAGATTTTTTGAATAAATGAATTTTTAATTTATTTATTTTTCACTTTAAAAAGGTAACTTTTTGATACATTTTTATTTACCTTAAACAAGTATGAGTAATGTTTTGAGTTTTTGTGCAGAATTTTGGATATTTCGGGGAAAATCGATCATTTTTCAACAAAGAGTATTTTTCTCACTTTTTCAGACTCTTCCAAAAAATTTACGAAAAAGCGAAACATTGGAGTCCTCTTTAAGCTCTTTTCTGACTCATAAAATATGAAAATATTGCCGAGTTTTCCCTTTTTAACTCGTTAAACGGAATTAAAAGGGTGGTCCACTTACAACTCTTTTATGACCGTATAAACATGAAAATATTTGCCGAATTATTGTCGTTTCAAGTTTGATATTAGTTATAAAATGATGTGTCTTCGATCACTTTTTTACTTTTTCAGATCGGAGCCACTAATTATGAAAAGTACTCCTTGATTTTAATGGTCAAGCGGTTCTCTCAAGTATTATTTTATACTTTTCAGGCTTGAGGGACACAAATTTATGAAAAAAGGACACCCATGGAGTTTTCTTAAGTTTTTCTTCTGACTCCCTAAAATTGAAAAACACCAAGTTTTTCCTATACTAGACTCGTTAAAATGTAACAGTAAAGGACTTGTTCAATTTTAAACAGGAACGAACCACTCCTTCTTAGGGTTCAAATTTTAAACTAAATTGGACTCATCCGAAGGATGAGCTTATAAATAAGCAAATGTTATCCTCCTCAAGCTTCTCAAAAATAAAGAGGTACTTGCTAGAAATGGTGGGGGAAAAGAGAGAAAAATGAACCTGTTTGTAACACTCTGTATTTTAGAAAAGCAGTTAACCACTCTTGAACATGACACTTTTGTTCACCTGGGCTGGGAAATCCTTTGCCTAACAATTAATCAAACCATATTGAAAGTCTTCAGCTGATTTCTGGGTATTAGCTTTGGGTCAATTGTCACCAAACCATATGTGGTGTCGTTATGTGTTCAAGAGGTCAGTTCAAACAAACTATTCATTTGCAAAATATCTGTCATCCATTTTGACCATCCCTAAGCCAGTCCTTGCCAATATGTTTCTTCAAAACTTGATCTATGATTTCGTGTTGTGGGCTTGCCTACAACGAATCACTTTCTATCGACTTCAGCTCATTATCTAGAAATATGATCTAGGAATCGTCAGTACCTTAGAATCTGCATGCCCTAATGGAAGGTTTCTTGCCTTTGATGATAGGTTGCATCATTGACCTTTGATCAAAGGATTTTATGACATGTTCGACATCAGCTCATTTATTCGCATTTCATGGATTGTACTGAGTACTTTGAGAGCCATTGACTTTACTGGTGGTTTCTCTCACACTTGTTAATAGTTCACATCATTGACTAGTAATCAAATGGTTTATACCATGTTCGACTTTGACACATTCATTCACATGGATAGAATCGTACCTAGTTCAGGAAGCAGAAATCAAGACCCTGGATCTAGTTTCTACTATCCAGGCTGCAAGGAATTTTGTTATTCATTATACAGTGCACTATTCATAAACAAATAGTTGCACCCATACTGTGTCTACATATGTCTATACTCTTGATGTATTACAAAATCATTCCCATATCAGAACAAGTTTAGTCAGTTTTCTAGTTAGTTTTAATCTAAGTATGGGAATGCCTACCTCAGCAATGATATGTTCACATATATATATTTTGCATTGAATGTTTTTACAGGTTCTGACTGGGGTGTCCATAGGATGATCCTTGAAATGATAAAGTACTTCACTCTTCATAGATGACAAACTATATCTTCATCTATTACAGGTTTCGCACTTTAGGGGGCAATCTGTTGCACAAAAAATTGTCACCTTGACATTCTACAGTCTATGTGAGTCCATTACCACTCATACTTTCCTCCTTTGCAGGTCTTAAGCCTCATTTCTTCATATCAAGCCTTGAAAATGAGAGAAATCCCTCAAAAGTCTCTAAAACTTTGGTTCCACACTTTCTCTTTGCATTACCTACGGTCCTGCACCTAATGGTCATGGCTCCTGCGCACTTGACCGCTCTGTCTCTATGTTATGGGTGCGGACCCTTGTAAAAGTTAAAAAGGCTCAAGTATATTATTAAAAACTCACTTTGAGTCATTTCTAGAAGCTTCTGGAAGGAATATTGAGGTGTCAAGTTCGCTCCTTTAAGGTTCATGCATCCCATACCTTAAGGAGCTAACCCCTTGATATGAGGAGCTTATCCCTTTGAAGAAGGACTCTATCCCTTCATAGTTGGACCTGTAACCTCCTCCCTCTACACTATAAAATGAAGCATTGGGCAGGTTACTAGGGAGGTTGAAAGCTGAATATTTTTGAGGTGAAATGCTATTGGAACTTAGTCTTCTTAGTTGAGTTTTTATGAGGAGAGATTACATACCTCTAAGATCTCATTTGAAGAGTGCAAGGCTTGTCAAAGTAAAGGAAATTCCTGTTTCGGACCCTGGGAAGAGCTTGTTCAACATCAAGGTTGAAAAGGTTGTAAGGTTCTTCTACTTAAAAGTTAATACAAATAAGTTTGTTTTTCTCAATAATTTATCATTTTATGGTTTATTTTATGGATTCCTTGATCACCATACTGGACATGATTTATGATATTAGCTATGAAAGTGCTATTTGATGTTTGCTTGTTTGTGATGGCAGGTTCTCAAAAGGAAACTCTTTCAGACGGTTGAAGGATGGCTACTACAAACTAGCGTTGGACTTAAGGTAGGGTCTTAACACCTCTATAGTTTTTATTTATGAATCGTATATGTTTAGAGAAAGATAGATTTGTTTGCCTTCTTGTTGCTAGACTATCTTTTGATACTAGGGAGATCGGCCTTGTCCACAAGATCGATTTATCTGGCCAACACGAAGGGTGGGCTCCGCCACCCTCCTAACCCCCCGATTAACTACGTGGGCTAGTCGTGGAAAGAATATAACACAACCCAACATTCTCCCACTTGTTTTTTTCTTTCCACAGGGGTCCACAAGAGAGCTTAGTCATTTATCCAGCCCTACAATGCCCATTATTTCTCTACATCGAGAGAACTTCTCAGAGCTCATATATTTTGTCAATGCATCTGCAGTATTCTTCAAAGTGTCTGCCTTTACCAGCAACACTTTTTTTTCTTCTATCATATCCCTCACAAAGTGATACTGAACATCAATGTGCTTTATCTTTGAATGGTAAGCAAGGTTCTTTTCCAAGAAAATTTCACTTTGGTTGTCATAGTCTATCCTTATAGCTCCCTATACTAACCCCATACTTGAACACAATCTCTGCAACCAAACTGCTTCCTTGCTTGCATGAGTGGCTGCCATGTATTCTGCCTCTGTAGTTGATAGTGCCACTACAGATTGTTTCTTACTGATCCAACTAACTGCACTTCCAAATAGGTTAAACACATACTGTTGGTACCATCCCATGACCTCCTTTTTCCTCCTAAAACATATCATTTTCCTACTTCTTTCCATTATATATCTCTTAGATCCCTTGAAAATTGATTAGTTAATAGTCCTATAGTTATTAAAATACATTAAAATTGATTTAGGAGTTTTACGTTAACAAATTAGGAATTTTTGGTAAAATGGCTACAGGGAGTTCCAACATCCTGTAATTGGTTCATTGTTTGACATGTGGTATGACAGCTAGGCTAGAGCGAAGGGTAGGGATGAAAAGTAGAATGTCCAAGCATGGACGAATACCTATCCTACAGTAGAATTGACCCTCCTACATGCGCGGTCAACGAAGGTCAAAGTATAGCATGTTGGAGACAAAGGCAACAAAAACAAAGCATTCTAAATTGATTTAGTTTTGTTCCTTTTTGAAATCAGTTTAGGATAGAAACATTTTAAAAATCACGACATGATAAAAGCGGCAACAGCCACATCATGAATGTACATTCGTTTTCGAAATGTAAGGGTTGTAAAAACATATGTAAACACAGTTCTGAGTAGTCAGTAGTTGGTTATCGTTGTATCGTTTGAAAACAGAGTTTTAACTTAATATCAAAGACATAGTTGTAGTCATGATCTTTTCCTTGTTGCGTTGATTTGATAATCGGTTGATCACAGTCTAGTATACCTTTGGAACGCGGACGGGCCCTGCGTTAACTTGGTATACTGTCATTTCCTTTCATTCGCAACTTAGGGTATTAAATTATATGCACAGTAATTAGAATTGGTTTTTGATTTCAATAGAATGTGTATGGTTTATGTTTATGATATTGCTTGAACAGTTCATCACTGAGATCGTGAATCGTATCCTGTAAGGGATTCGATCCGTTGTTGTCTTTTAAAGCAATGTCATGAACTATGTTATCATTTCAAAGTATGCTTATGATTTCTGTATGTTTTTATCTTGCATGAATATTAGTGAATGCCGAGTATTTGCTGAACAAGGGTTTTATGCATAATGTCTCTGTAAGGAGATTGAAATCTTGGTTTGTACTGATACACAGTGTTTTAATTTGGTAAATGAATTGAATGACAATGTTGCAATTAGGTAGATTAACTGAGTGAACTAAGTGTTTGGGTGATAGGTAACATACCTCAATCTTCCATAAAGAAGTCCTGTGACCTACCATCATAACCACTTAGCTAATAATCCTTTATGTCTATATACTTTAGACGCATGCCTCTAAGTCTACGCATCCTGGTCGATAATAAAT
>APFE030049686.1:0-28852 GCA_000404065.3 Pinus taeda | reverse complement strand
TAGAGGGATTTTTTTTAGTTGTTTCAGGGTTATGGTAAAGGGGTTATCAAGGATTTTTCCTCTTCTTTTGATACGAAGAAATATTGAGAGGGGGATCTAGAGATGGCTATAGATATGGATTTTAATGCAACATCTACTCATCTCCCCTTTGAGAGAGAGAAATTGTCTAAAAATTGTACAATGTGTGACATTCCCTGCAAGCAACTTATCGTTATGGCTTTCTCTACAGTAATGGGTTATGGATTTCTCTACAGTAGATTACATTCCCTTTGAGGCATGTGTTCATCAAAGTTCGTAACTATCACTTATCCCAAAATCTATCATAGGTTTAGTGCAACGAAACCGGCTACCACTTGGTCATTCCTCAATGAAGGTAGCCGATGAAGCTACTTTTAGTGACATGAATTATGGAGCTAGTGATTGGAAAGCACACTCTCTCTGGCACCCCACCCACATAGAGTGGAAGGAGTGTTAGGAAGAGACTCTAGTTCTTATTGATTGAACTCATCCCCTACAATTAATTCCATCCCAAAGCAGAGATTACAAGTTTGGAAATATTTTTACAACCTAACACTCTACTTAACACAACCTACACAACCTATAAAAAATTTGGACTTGCATATTCGCCTCTAGCAAACTAGATCCATTTGATGGAGATGAATCATAGTTTGAGAAGGCATATAGGTCGCCTAAATGAGAAACATGAGACACATGTTCTTCTAAGGAGGTTACATGGTGGAAGTTGAATTTAGGTGCAATTCAAGGCATGGAGTGTACAAGTCATTCGTCCTTACCTGGATTATTTGTGTGCAATTCAAGGCATGGAGTGTACAAGTCATTCGACCTATTTAGAGAGTTTATAATCAAGTAGATCAGCTTATCAAATGTATCTTACAAAGGTGCCCCTTGCCCACAACGCTCTCATGTGTGTTGGTGGTTAAAGCTCTTAGCTATCTACTTTCTAAGGTGAATTTGGGTGTTATTCGAGGAATCCTCTTCCCAAACTAGAGGTTAGGGGTCGCTTTATTGGCAATCTCAATCTCAATAGGTGTTATTCGAGGAATCAAAGGCCATATTGACAGTGTCGCTTTTGACATTCTCAAAAGACCAAATTTTTTAGGCTCTGTAGACAGAGAATTCAATGGGACAAAACTCAGTAATATATGAAGATAGAGAATTCAATGGGATAAAACTTAGTAATATAAACATTGAAAATGGCATCTTTGTTGCACTTTACAATTGTAGCTATCACAAGAAATGCTTCCTTTGCACTAGCATATTGTTTCATTAATTCACAAAATATACATGAATGTTACAAACAATCATGCATATGTTCACACCACTTATAGTTGAACTTCCATTTACTTGGCTTCATGGTGTGGTTCACTACCGTTATTCACTTGTTGGTTTACTATTTCACCAGGGGTCTTTGTTACTATTTATAAAAAGCTCATGATCTTTGATGTAATCAGTTGTACTCACCCTAATTATATATTCACCAACTTGCTCTCTCCATCTCAATTACTCACACCCACCACCACCCCGCCCCAAGTTACTTGAGTTGTCCCCAAGGGAGAAGATTTTGTTGACGAGGGGAACTTCTTTTCATGGATATGGGGTCCCATCAAATCTTTCATTGAAAGTGTGCTCCATAATAACAAAATATTAGTTATAACATGTATCATATATAAATGGCACACACTGCATGTTATCAAAGCATGTCATCACAAGTATTATATCAACATTATTTCATAACCAAAACATAATAATTATCGCAAGCTAATAGAGAATATAACTTGCCCAACACATATACATTATTTGTGTGCAATTAGGGACATGTACATTATTTTGTTATTACGCATATACATAACTAGATATGCAATATGGCAAAGAAACAAATCATCATGTTCCTAAATTCAAAAATAATATGAAACCATCACATCATGGTAATGGTACATATCATGTCCTCCTCCCAGCCCAGACTCGGTCTCTCTCTCTGCTTCTACTGACATCCCAAATCCTTATGGCTCCTTCTCTGGCCGGTATCCTGATACCCGCAGTGGCAGGGGACGAGCTCAACTCCAAGGTACAGGAAGGAGGGATGCCACTGTCCATACAGGCAATTTTCCCCTTCCCCCTCACCCAACTCCCCACAGATGGTTGGTAGTTAGCAAGCTCCTGAGGGCAGAATTGGTGACACGCAGACTTCAGGAAGCAGACCGAGAGACACGTCAGGACCGCATGCAACTGCAGGCAGCTTCGCGAGCATTCATCCAGCTCGGGGAAGCGGCACGTCAGCTGAGGAGGAGGAATGGTACCAGTATGCGTGTCTGATCGAGGAAGACCCTGCCCCAGACAATCTCTAGAATCGACACTTGGCAGCGAGGTGTCGCCCTTCTGCAAGTTGGATGCTTTTTTTGATGACTGGACAATTTCGGTTATGTTTTTGTTTTGTCCAAACTTTCCCGGTTATGTTTATGCAATGTTTGATATGTTATTGGTCAAAATTGATAACCCCTGTGTGGGTTTTTTTTCTTTCATGTATTGGTTTCCCCATTGTTGGGGCAGTCAAGGTTAAACAGTCATATTTTTTTATGAACGATGCTCAGCACTACCGAGGCCCAGGCCTCGCTGTAATTATATTTTGTTTCATATTAATAGAATAGTTTTACTTAGAAAAAAAAGATAATGAACATGAATAAAAAACTTTAATATTATGGTATAAAACAAATAATAATGTGAATATATGCAATATGGCAAAGAAACAAATCATCATGTCCCTAACTTCAAAAATAATATGAAATCATCACATCATGGTAATGGTACGTAACATGACTATTGATAGTGAACATAAATCAAAAACTTTAATATTATAGCATAAAACAAATAATAATGTGAAGCCTTAAGCTCTGATAATGATAATAAGAAACACCCTTAAGCTTGGTATCAAAGAATCATCTTCAAAGGGGGCATTTTCAATATTTTGGTCTCTTCGGTACATATTTTGTTTACAAATTGAATAGGGATTCCCACCAAGTTAGCAAGCACTAATCCAAACTACAATAAGGTGACATAATGCTTTTCTCCCATGACCTTGGAACTCTTACAGTTTCAAGCATTAAAAGTTGTGGGAGTAGCACTCTCAATGACCTTGGAACTCTTACAGTTCCAAGCATTAAGAGTTGTGGGAGAGTCGTTGACAAAGGAATTAGAGAAAGAGAAACTAGGGATCAAATCATTAAGACATGTTAAATTTCGCAACTAGGGCCAAATTCCACCATTAGACAGCGCATCTATTGGAGATGATTATTGCATTAAATTCCTCTTTTCAAGAGGACCAAAATCGACCTAAACCTAAAGATCATCAAAATTGGATGAGGAAAAATATGAATTTGAATTTAATCCCTCACATGTGCATATTGTTAAGGTCCGCTTGGGCTAAATTATTCAAGAAGTGTCCAACCATATTTGGATCATCATACCTATCTCTTCTTTCCTCTGAAATAGCCGCATAAGGAGGTCTCCAGCGAAGGTCGTAAGGGCAAGGTTGGCATCATCTTAATCTCCTTAATGGGTTGAATTCCATAGGCAGGAGGAGGATGAGGTTGTCTCGTAAGAGTCTAAGCTTATTTGTGAATAGATTTGGGGCTTATTTATCCTCTATTACAGCTCCGAATTTGGAGCAGAGGATTTCGCTTTGTATGGACCATATCCATAATGTTTGGGCATGATCCTCGTGGAAAATCTCTCCTAGAAGCCAGTCGCACTTGATTGGGCAACCTACTTCCAAGACGCGAGCCTTAATCCCCAGTTACGGAGACCGAGAAGTTGTCTGTCATACTTGAACAGTGGTTTGTTTGTCTGTTAGACCTTCATTGGTAAGTCAATTTTATTATGCTCTCTCTCTCTCTCTGTTGAACATTTGATATTTATAATAAGAAGAATTGATAAAGGGTTTTCCCATCTTGGGGTTTTTCCCTAGCTTGAGCCATATACTTGTGTTCTCTTCTCTTGGCTTGTCTTCTGCTTCTATCGTTTATGTTCTTTCTTCAGTTACGAGTTATGTGATAATGAGTTATGTGATTATTAAAGGAAATAAAATGGAAAGTTAAATGGGCTAATATAGATCTCTATGTAACTGTCCTACGCAAAGAACATGTTAAAATTTAACAAGACAACCAACACCTCTAAAGAAAAATTCAAAAGATTGGAGAACCGTGTAGAAAATTTGCTTACAATACAAATTAAATTGATGAAGCCAATGGAAGAACTGGTGATGATTTTGAAAACATTGAAGACAATGTCCCTACGTCCCAGTGGAAGTAAGAAGAAGAAGAGCCTCCACAAAGGAAAGAGGACACTGACAAAGAAAAGTTCAAGTGAATAGGACATTTAAGAAGGCTCTGCCCTTCAAAAGTGGTTGAAAATTGAAATTGAAGTTTGATGCTTATGAAAAGAAACAGAGTAAATTGTTGAACTGGAGAAAATTCAAATGAAATGGCAATTTTTAAAAAAAACAAGGCCAAAACATACAAGAATACACAACCAATTTTTAGAAACTTCCCATGGACATGAGGTATCCACATCAAGACACAGATCTGTTATCTGGATATATTTGAGGATTAGTCATAATTCTTGCCCAAAAGATTTTGATGACGCCTCCATGAAACAAGCTACATAGAGATTAAGTAAAAGTTTGGAGCAATAAGCAATTTCAAAACAATATTTTGCAAAGGCATACACCTCAAGCATGCAAATACCCAAAACTTCATTGCAAATATTGTAGAATTGATGGACATTTGGAAGCTCCAACAGCAAGCAATGTTCACTCATGATTAAAGTGAAATTGAATGCAATTAGAGGTGTAAAATTGGCATGTTTGGCCTTGAAATCAACCCCAAATATGCAAGCATGCAAATACCCAAAACTTCATTGCAAAAATTGTAGCATTGATGGACATTTGGAAGCTCCAACAGCAAGCAATGATCACTCATGATTAAAGTGATGAACGCAATTTGAGGTGTAAAATTGGCATGTTTGGCCTTGAAATCAACCCCAAATATGCAAATATTAAAAACGAGCACAGATAAATAAAATTAGTCATGTATGAGAAAAAGACTTAATCACAAACAAACGAAAATCAGTGTTTGAAAAAGAAAGAAATCTGCTATATCAAAGAACAAGAGAAATCAGCCTTACAGGGGCAAAAAGAACAAGGAAAAGAAAAAAAATGATGAGAAAAAAGTCTTCCTCCTGAAGATTCAAATCAGAGGCTACCGACCCCTGTTGATCAGCATTTAGAAAAATCTAATTCGTGCAGCAACTTGCATGTGATAAATAAATACAAGTTCATATTTGCTATTTCCAAGTATATCAAGGAAATCAAATGCGATGTGCCATTAGTCATAATTATGTTTAATGATGCTTCCACCAAAGCGAGCTATAGCGAAATGGGGGGAATAAGAAAAACGCTAAATCCGCTGCCATTGGATCAAGATAGGCAATTTCGATAACAAAATTACAATCAAAAAAAAACATGTGCACGCTTCTAAAGCATGTAGAGAATCAAAACGTCATTGTGAGCCTTGTACCATTGATGGATATAAAAAGAACACATGTTGGAAGCTAATGACCACTCACGCTGAAAATGAAGAAATTGAAAGCAATTTAGAGGTGTACACTTACATGTATTGACCTAAAAACAATCCCATATATGCAAAAAAATAAAAATAAAAAATTGCAAGCATGAAAAATCAGCTATGGCTAAAGAAAAATAAGTCATGTATGTGCAAGAAACCTATGAAAAATTTAAAGAACTGAAAACAAAAAAAATAATCAGTGTTGAAAGAGATAAATCAGCTACTAATGACCAATCTGCCAATGAAGAACAAAAAACAACTTTAAAAGTCAAAAGTAAGGGAAATGAAAAAAAAATTGAAGAAAGACTCTTGGCTCAAATCATATCGAGACTCTTGTTGATCACAGTATCGAGAAAAAATTGATTTCCAAATCACCACAACTTGGCTGGGAGACTCATGCCCATCCTCAAGCACACACATTGGATTGATTTATCGAAGACACCAATATGCAAGTGACAAAGAAATGTGAGTTCAGATATTCTATTATTTCCAAGTATAATGATGAAACTGAATGTGATGTTGTGCCATTAGTCATAATTCTTGTCCAAAGGAATTCTGATGATGCTTCCATGAAAAAGTACATAGAGATGGCAAATAAACAAAACGTATGAAGCAGTTTTGAATACCAAATTACAATAAAACATTAAAAAATTTAAACAAAAATTAAGGAAAAAGGAAAAACATCATTGCAAGCACTGCATCATCAACGAACATAGAAAGGAGAAAACGAAAACAAAGACCACTCAAGTTGAAAAGTTGAAAGTGAAGAAATTGAATGCAATTTATGTTGAAGAATGTAACATCAACGAACATAGAAAGGAGAAAACAAAAACAAAGACCACTCGAGTTGAAAACTTGAAAGTGAAGAAATTGAATGCAATTTATGTTGAAGAATGTAACTAGTGTTGGTCTTCATAATTGTATTTAAGTCATAATAAGAAAGAAAAAGAAAATTTATTTATAAAAGAAAAATATTTATTAGCATGGGTTTCATGCTTTATTATTTTATTTTTAGGTCAAAGCCGCCATTGTAGGCTTGAAGGGTTTAGTCTTAGGTCTTAGTCCTTGTCATCACTTAATAGACCCTTCTTGGACTTTGTATATCAAGAAAGAAAATTATTTTTATGTAGAATAAGTTAAATAACCCTCAACCACCAAGTCGGCCTCAAGTTCGACAAGTCAGCCCCAAAGGGAGCCGGAAACCACTATATATTGGCAGCTACTTGACTTCATTTGGACACCCAACCAAGCAAGTTTGATCTACGGTTGCAAGAGGAAGAAAGAAGAGCGAAATACCTAGAGAAGGAGAAAACCTTACTGAAGAAGGACACTTGTCAAGCAAAAGAAAGCCAAAATTTTGAAGTTGGAAGGGTCGAAAATTGGGTTGTTGCAGAATTGAAGTTGTTTGACTAGGGTTGATTATTGAAGTTTGTCTAATCATCTTGAGAGGCTAACTTGGTTGATAAAAGGAGAGGATCTTTGTCTAGGTCCAAGGTCTTGGATTGTCTCAATTTGATTTTAAATCTACTAGTGGAATCTTTTGGCTGGTTTTTCCCCTTCATAAAGGTTTTGCTTTGCTGAGTGCCTATATAGCGTGATATTAATCTTCATGCTTTTGATTTGATGATTGATTGATGAGAAGAACATAAAAAAAGCTAACAAAAATAGAAGAATATCATAAATAATTGTCAACATAAGAAAATCTTTGTCTTTTTTATTTTCTCACAATTTAGAGGTATAAAATTGGCATGCCCAACCCCAAAATCAAAGCTAAAAGAAAAGCGGACTTGAAAGAGAAAAGGAAATCATCTAGCAATGAGCAAGAGAAATCTGCCAATTAAGAACAAAAAACACCCTTAAAGATGGAAAAAGATAAGTAAGAAAAAAAAATGAAGAGGAATGAGAAAGACTCTTCCTACAGAAGATTCAAATAAGAAATAAGGTGTCGACTCTTTGTTGATAAATTTGATTTCCAAATCATTGGTGCAACAACTTGGATTGGAGACTTGTGCCCATTCTCAAGAATATCCATTGGATTGGAAGATCAAAGACATTAGTAATATGCAAGTGATGAAGAAATACAATTTCATATTTGCTACTATTTAAGTATATTGATGAAATCGAATGTCAAGTTGTGTCATTAGGTGTGTCAATCAAGCCAAAAGGTTGGTAAATGCGAGTAAAAAGTTATTTTAATGGTGTTGGCATCCAAACAAGGAGGAAGCATCATGGAGGTTCAAGCATCAAAGGAAAATTGTTGAAGAGACGTGCATAGATCAAGATGTTTCAAGGTATGTTACTGCAAGCACACTTTGCGATATAAGCAAACAAAGGACGTCCCTCTTGGGATTGCTTACACCATTATACTTGCCTTCTAGAAGACAAAAAGCATTAACATAGATTTCTTGGGACATTCGCCAAAGTGGGAATGACTATTTTATAGTGGCGGTGCATAGATTCAGCAAGTGTTTGGTCTTACTCTTTGTAAGAAGAGTAAGAAGAGCATCAAAGCCTGAGCGACAACTGAAAAATTACTTGAGAAGGTACAGATTCAAAATCCAAATCCACTCATTCCATAATGGATACACAGAAGTTGTAAACATAATTTCTTGGGACATTCGCCAAAGTGGGATGACTATTTTATAGTGGCGGTAGATAGATTCAACAAGTGTTTGCTCTTACTCTTTGTAAGAAGAGTAAGAAGAGCATCAAAGCCTGAGCGACAACTGAAAAATTACTTGAGAAGGTACAGATTCAAAATTCAAATCCACTCATTCCATACCCAAGTAAATGGATACACAAAAGTTGTAAACACAATACTTGTTCATCTATTGAAGGGATATAATAACAAGCACCCCAAAACATGGATGAAAGCTTATATTCAACACGAAAACAATAGGACAGTTCAATCATCTATTCACATGAAACCATTTGATGTTTGTAGTGAGTTGCTTCCACAATCACCAATTGATATGGCAAGACAAGCAAACGAAAGTTTCCATTCCATATCATTAAAATATTTAACAAATTATCATAGATTTTGCATCTTTCTTTAATGATATATTACAAATATACTCTGTTACACGGGAACCGCTCCCTAGAGGTGGGAAACCTGTTCCAGTGGTTCTCGTGCTCCTGGAAGCTTTGGAACTATATGGGAACATTCCCTTTTCTGTGGGAGCTGCAATGGGAGCTTGGGAAAGTTCTGGGAGCTTTGAAGACTGTTTTTTTTGGAGTTCCCGCGTTCCCTAGGGTTGGGGAATACAAAGCATGTAGAAAAATATGTTGAACTGCCCACAAAACATATGTGATATCTGGGATGTCATGTTGATGAGTATTTATTTTTTTGTTTATGTATATGTATCGCAGAAGATTGTGTGCATATTGTATGTGGCAGTCAATGCTTAACCATTAGAGTCGCTTTACTTTTTCTCATAAGAATAATTAGAGAAACATAGGTAAAATTGTTCCTTTGTATTTTTAAGGCAAATTGTTTCAAACACTAGTCATGTGTCAGAGAACTGATAATGAACTTGACATTTTAATATTTTATATATATAAAAGGGAGAGGCTCAAGAAGAGAGACACCTAGAGAATATATTTATATATAAGAGAGATTATGTATTTAAATTGATTTTAATATTTGAATATTTTGATTTAACATTAATATTGATTATTATATAATTATATATTTTTATATTTTTCTATTATATAGTATCATTGTTCCCGATTAGCCGTTTCCTGTAAATTTTGGGGAAACCTCTAGCCGTTCCCGACACCCGTACCCAAGTTCCCAATGTTCCCACGTTCCAGAAACTCATGCAACATAGCAAATATATGACCTCCCCAATGAAACAAATATACTAGTCAACACTTTTAGTGATTTAAAATTGAAAAGAAATACATACAAACACAAAAGATATATGTTACAAATATATGAAATTATCTCTCACAAATCAAAATGATATATTGGCCAATGTTTTCCAGCGAAAAGAAATGTGAAAATATATATTTAACATGGAAATAACAAAGATAAAATTCATAAATCGAAGAAATATAAGTAAATTTATTACTATGTTCATTGTTGATATTCTCGCATAATGAAGATAAAGATTATCGTGAATTGGGTGATCACTAAGACCTTGATCACAAAGAGAAGAGTAATAACTTGAAAGATTGTGATCCTTAGGGTGGTTCAATAATTACGCAATTTTATCGCATTAGATTTTCTCGTTGTTTTGCTTAAATATAAACATTCAGAGGTAATATGGCCTCCACTAAATAAACATCGTCATTTTATCAATCTAGATAATGGAGATTCAAGGCTCCTCAAAAATTCGTTCCAAAAATTACTTCAATGAAAAGGCGCTTCCTAGGTCGGTGATTCAACACTGGATTCATGCGGGGGCTTTGCACCCATCCACACTCTAACCAAAGATTTCTTCCTATTTTAGTTCAATGACCCAACACTTTACCCATATGAATGAAATCATGCTTGGGTCATTTTACTCATATGAATGAAATCATGCTTGAGACCCACAAACTATTGATTATTGAATTGAAAAAAATTGCCCACCTACCTTGCCCAGTATAAGTAGATTTCCCACGCCTTTTGATGAAGTTATGGCTTGCCCTAGAGAGGATTGCATCCCCTCTAGGGGAAGTTATCTACCATGAGCCTTACTGATTTTCCCACCCTCGGCCTTAGTATGAGGCAATGTTATCAGAACCAAACCATTGACTAAACATGTAGACCCCCCAAACCAATCAGAATCTGACGGGAACCAATAAAAAAAATCAAACCAAAAAACCAGTCGGCCAAAAAATACAAAAAATATTCTAAATTTAAAGAAAATCATATATATCCATGTGCATCGTGCATCCATATGAATCCAAACCATTTATACACAAATACGCAGAAGTTCTCAAAAACATAGTGCAATCCATCTCTAAACCAAAAATACATCAACAAACAACTTCTAAATACATCAACAATTAGGTTCTAAATGGCCTCTAGTATAAAAAAAAATCATGTTACAACAAATACTGACATATTATCAAAATCATTGCATTAAAATAGGAAAGAAAAACCTTAACACGTCAATTCAAGATTTTTGTTTCGCGTGATGGGTACATTTTACTAGGGTCATGACAAATAAGTTCAACAATCAATGCCACTAACATCAAGGTCTATGAAAACAATCCAATGGAAACATTGGAATCCCCCCAACCTTAAAATCTTTAAAAAAATCATTCTACTAGATTTTGAGTGGGATCTAAAATTCTACTTTTTCCAAATAAAAATAAAATCATTGTAGTGGGATCTAAAATTCTACTTTTTCCATATAAAATCCAATGAGGTAGAAACCACTCTCAAACATCCTAAAACGAATAATGGTGATGTTAAAATTTTAAGTAAAAGGATCACTTTTTACTATAAGCATTTAACATTACCATTAATTGCATAGCAATAGTAAGGCCCTAGACTTGAATATTAGCATGCTCCACTCAAAAATTATCGTTGTTATTTTTTTTCTCCTTTTTTAGGAACAACCTTCCTCACATTGTATGGAACTGGACGGTCTGGTACTAATATGGCCTTTCCTAGTTCCACCAATTTCGGTCTTGTTCCAATAACACTGATATGGAGTTTGCATTAAGGTTTGCACACCTAAAGACCTCAAGACATTTGTGCTCATCATAGTTGGTAACTAGGTCAAAGCAAACAAGATCAATATAACACTTATACCAACATGTACTTTCACTCTCAAATCATGAATCATCGCATATGTGGCCATTTATGACCTCGATTGACCAAGAGGGGGCCTTGCCAACCCAAACCTCTCCTACCCCTGAGAGAGGTAACTCAGTGAAAGCTTAGGATGATTATTAATTTTTAAATGAACCTAAAACATTGAAAATGGGCAATGTGGACATACACTAATCAATGCTAGTGGGATATTAAATCTAAACTTGTAACCACTATCTAACATTGTCTTCTTTCACATGTGCCATCACTTATCCCAACATCTATTTTCACTCTCAAATCATGGATCGTCATATATGTGACCATTTATGACCTAGGTCAATGAAGAGGTGGGCTTGCCCTCCCAAACCTCTTCTACTCCACCCCAAAGCTCCTAAGCAATGAATGCTAGTCTTCGCAGCTCAGAGAGGTATTTCCATGAGGGTATCTACTTATGGAAATCATCATTAAATGTATCTTATGCTTTTTCCAAAAGTTCATTTTATGAATTAATTAATAAAATAAATGTTTTTTTACTAAAGTGGGTCACTTAATCATTTAATTAAAATAGATTCATTGATCTCACGGTTAGATCATTAAAGATTTAGGTTTTTGGCTTATGTCAAAGTTATAACAGAAAGAGAGGGCACAGGACAAAGACACGTGGAGAGCATTCAATTCACACGTCATGTGAGTGAAGGAAAAAATCAAAGATATAATTTTCAACCATTGATGATGAGTTTTAGCAGTGATTTAGTAAGTAGACATCCAGGCAAGGAGAAAAGAAATCGTACAGCCCAGCAGAGTAGGCAATACAGTCCTCTATACGGATTTTGTACAGTTATATGGATTGCAACACAGGTCGCACGTTTAGTGTAGATATGCTTCGATTTATGTGCATAATGAAAAATTTTCAGTCATAGCTACTTTACTTGTAATTTAATGGCTCAAAAAATGTCAAGTCAGCCTCCTCCTTGATCAAGTCAGCCCCAAGTCAGCTAGGCCCCTTGGAGGCACACTTTCGACCACTTTGGAAGACTATAAATATGAGACCTCTCCCCCTCACTTTGAGGATCAATAAGCTCTTGTTTTATCTTTGTTCCAGTGAACAAAGGAGTATGAGGAGGCCGAATTTCAAGAGGAAGAAGGAGGAGAGGCTTGGTAGCTCTTGTTACTAGTTAGATGTTATCTTGATATCCTATTTCAAGATTTATTGATGAACATTGAACTATCTCTCTCATAAGGAAAGATTTTTGGGTTTTCCCCTTGTGGGTTTTGCATTGGCCTCAAGTGCAATTTTTTGTGTCTCTTGTCTCATTGTCTCATAGTTATTTTTGTTGCTCTTTCATATTTGATGGTTAAAAATTTATTTTGTATAATTGCTTAATGATATTGGATGTTATATAAAATTGATGTTAATACATCATTGGAAGTAGTTATCTGTTGAAGGAAATTGTTTCTGGTTTCTATGAACCCTAGAAAAATCGACATGGTAATAGAGGTCAAATTAAAGAGCAGTATTAAAAGACCTGGAAAGTCGATTCGCGTTTTCTTTCTTGTCTTGGGATCCAGATGGTCGTGTTGACTAAGGTCTATTCGTGGCATGTGTCCTATGATGAATATGTGATGTGGTTGAAGGTAAAAAACAGAGTGCTAAGAAGAGGGTCAAGTTGAAGCTAGGATACAAGGCCAAATTCAGGCCGATTTGTCTCAAGAAGCAGCGAGGTAATTTTAGAGGGTTGCTTTGTGGGCCGAGTTTTGTGGTGGTTCATGTGAGCTCCCTATGGCATCATATCTCTAATTTTGCCCTCGCTTAGGTTGTTGATCTGGAAGGTCAAGTAGAAGTCGAAGTCACCTATTTCACTGCGGAACTAAGACACCTATCTTCTATAAAAATTTGAGAACCTAAGGCTCTCATTCTCTGTGGAAAGTTGCGAACCTATGGCACCTTCTTTTATGTGGAAACCATGTGAAGTTTATGAAGCACATTACACGAATGCGAAGATTGAGACTAAATATAACTTTGTAAACTACCTTTATGGTTGAAGTTCTTCGCACAAGAATTTTTTGTGGCTCGCATTCTCCTCAAGACTATTTGGGGCTCTTTCGACAAAACATGTGACAAACTGTCATTCTGTGAATGTTTGGATGAGCAAAAACGTTGGCCCATGACTAGCAAAGATTACGACTATTATAATCTCATCATTCAACCGATGTGCAGTGGATTTGTAAAGTCTGGAAGTATTACAATTGATGTTAGGGTTGTCAATGTATTTCATTGACTCGGCTATATATGCATAAACCTATCTCCATCTGATGATATGAATGGGGTACAAATCAGCACAATGTTACAATACGTCGGCATAACAAGCAGTGGCGTGGAATAAAAGTCTTTTATAATTCATATGTGTTGTCTATTTGTTTCATGAGCTCCTTTTATTAATCATATGCAGCTCGTGTTAATTGTAATCTGGGGCCCAAGATTTCATCTGAAGCGACCCAACAAAAATAAATGTTTGCAACCCTTTTTTCTGACATAATCTTCTCCTTGATCTAAAGGTTATATGCAAAGATTGGATGTAGTACAATTGGAGCCTAAGTATAACCTTCTGAAACAAATAAAGAGCGATATATATTGTTTGAAAAATAGTGTTATAGAATAAGAATTGATCATTGTAATAATGTTATACTGTGTAGGTGACAAGTTTGAGACCTATGCACAAGTCCCTGGTGACATCTAAACCCTAAGAAGTTTGAAATCATCTTTGTGATATGTTTGAGCTCATCTTAGTCTGTGGAGGATTTGCTTCTACGATGTGACCAGCAGCCTATGATATTCTTTTCTATACATAGAAGAAAGACAAATTACACTAGAAAGAAGTTGACCTGATTGAATATATATATATATATATATATATTCCTTCCATCATTTTAAAAGGGAACAAAAGAACAAAGTTTGAAGGCTCAAATTTAGAATATGTTGAAATGTTTATTATGGAAGGCACTGACATTTTGAGCTTTCAACAGTGATAGATGGCAAGTTGCAAGTGTGCAAATGATGTTTGAACATTACCTTGAAATCTCGAGCATTAAACAAGGCTTGGAAACTTCTTTAAAAAGCGTCTAACAAAGATGTTACTTGTCTCTCTTGATCAATTCCTATATAACTAAGTACTGGAATGAATATTTGAGAATAAGCCTTAGATCTAAATGATGAAATTTATTGCAAAACAATGTTGTTGTTACATTGACGAGTTTTTGAAGATTATTGCAAGCATTGGAAATAAATGCAAGGATGCCAAGGTTACACCATTTGAAAACAAGGCAAAAATAATGAGAGGTCGAAGCTCCCCTTCAACGCCTAAGTTTGATCAAATTATTCCTGAGGAATTGAGATTTGATCTAGGGTTTGGAAGATTGAAATGTTTTGGATTTGTAAAAAAATCCCTAGGGTTCGCTAAACAAATCCCTAGGCTTGATCACTCATAATGATGATATTGAAAAACAAGAATGATGAAGTTGAAAAAGAAAGTAGGTTTGTAAACCCTAGACTAAACTTGAAGAATTATTAGGGTTTGGAATCAAAACCCTAGCTAAACAATTGATAACCCTATCTAGGGTTAGAGATGAAAGCCTATGACTTGTGGATTAATTTCTTCTGATTAAAAGAAAAAACCCTAGCTCGTAGAAGAAATAACATCTTTATGATGAGGTAGATTTGCAAGTTGAATGCAAGAAGGCTAAACATCAAGAGAGGGCCGACATGTTCTCAAAAAGATAAGTATCTTGTATTTCTCTTATTTTAAATCACTAATGGTGTTGTTTTTCTTCTTGTCCTAGTATATCTTATTTGGTTGTATTTGTTCTTCCTTGGCCTCCTAGTAAGGATTGCCGGTACATGATGAAGCTTGTCAACGTTGTAGCAATAAATGAAAAGATTGGAAGAACATGTCGAAATATGTAACTAGGTTCGGTCTTCATAATGACATGTGTAATCATGATTTTATGTAATTAATGTAAAGAAGAGAAATAAAATTATTTTATGCTTGAGTCATCCGTTTCAAGCTCAAGGAATTTTATTTTATAGATCTAGCTCCCATTGTGAGCTATTAAGATTGATCATTAAGCCATAAAGTCAATTAAGTCTTTGTCATGTATGAGAGACCCTTCTTGGGCATGTTACATATTTATTTGAGTCATTGTAAGAGTCAAAAGACCCTCCAAGACCAAGTCCAAGTGCTACAAGCAAGTCAGCCTTAAAATGAAGCAATAAGCCTACACCAAGATGACATGTCGTCCTAGGGTCAAGTCAAGCCAACCTACAAGCATGAGGATGCCACCTATATATAGGGCACTCGACCTCATTCAAGAAAATACATCTCATCACACAAGAAGTTCAATAAAAGGAAGAAGAAGAAGCCTCACATCCAAGGGAAGAAGGGAAGATAAAGATCGAAGGAAGAGAAGGGCTATTTTGGGGTAATCTTGCTCACACGTGCGAGAAAGGAGTAGGGAATCTACTTGTAGCAGAAAAACTGAAGTGCAGAACTCTAGAAAGCCAAATCAAGTCAAGGAATTTATCTATCTTTCAAGCCGAGCTCCTCTAGTCAAGCGAAGGAAGAAGGGGGCAGAATTCACCCTAAGTCTGCCACACGTGTGAGAAGTACAGTCCATCGCAGAAGGCCGAGAGCTGCATTCAAGGGCATCGAAAATTCCATTCTATTATAGCAGGAGCGAAGGCAAGAAGTTAAAGAAGAAAATTGCAGCAAGGTGACTTGGTCTTGGAGAAGTTCTTGTTCAAAGGTCTAGATCATGGAATTCATCAACTAAAGATTCTATAAGAAGAATTTGATGGGTTTTCCTCACAAGCTTGGAGAGGTTTTGGCCCTAGCTGATAGCCTACATCATGTGTCCTTTGTCTCCTTGTTCTTTATGATGTGGTAGTTATTTGATGAAGAAGAACACATAATAATAATCAAGAAAAATAAAAACCTAATTAAGAAAAATAAAAAGTCTTCACAAGTAGTTATCATTGTTAGAGAAATCTCCTCATCTCTCTGCCCTAGATTTCTCAACATGGTATCGGAGCTAAGGTGACAAATCAAGGAAGGGCAGCTCAACAAGGGACACTCAAGCTCTCAAAGATCAAGGTTCTAGAAGGATATCAGGGGCATCAAAGCATCAAGAATATCCCATCATCTTTAAGGCTTTTCGAAGACAAGGACTACATCATCTTGAAGAAAGTATCAACACCCTAGCTTGTTCAAGGAAAGAGTCTATACTTGAAGCATTCTTGGGAATCTCGCTCAAATCATCATCACAAGGAAGGACAGCACAAAAGACCCTACCTCTACTCAAATTGAAGAGATCTACAAATCAAAGCATCTTGAAGTCTACCCATCCAAGGAAAGCAAGAAGAAAGGAGTTGTTGCCATCATCAAAGGATTCAAGGTGATCTCCCTCTATTTGGAGTCAAGGATTGCCTTTGAAGAAAACTATCTTCATCAAGAAGAAGTTTTTCTATTATCTAAATCCTCATCAAATTCAAGAAGGCAGCAAGTTGAAGGAGCATCTTCACAAGTAAGTACATTTATGTCTACATTTGAATCTGTCAAAATGTCTTTTTGTAAGGAAAGCAACAAATTGGTTGGGGCTTCAAACTTTCTTGCATGGAAGAAAAGAACAGATTTGAACCTCATAGAAATGAGGTCATGGAACATGTTAAGGGCTCAATCACCAAACCACCAAAGGAAGATGCTCAAGCACTTGCAAGGTATATGAAAAAGGAAGATGCTCAAGCACTTGCAAGGTATATGAAAAGGGAAGTTAGGGCTCAAAGAATTCTCATAGAATCCATCAAGGATCCCCTCATTCCCTATGTATCAAGATTAGAAACATCAAAAGAAATATATGACAAACTTGTAGAATTGTTCTCTGTAAGCACTGCAAGAGAAGTAATCTAATTAAGACAAGAACTCTACAAGATGGAGGTATCAAAAGAAGAAGGAATAGCCTCATACTTTATGAGGATATCTGAAATAAGAGATCAACTACAAGAATTGGGAGACATAATGTTTGACAAAGAGATGACTACAATAGTGCTCAATGCACTACTAGAAGAACGGGGCAAATTCACATCATTGGAGTAGAATTACATTGCAATAGGAGTAGGAGTAGGATTACATCATTGGTGAGCCCCGCAGTTTTGGAGGACTTTTATGGGGCCCAAGTGGGATCGCTTACCATGTTTCATCATCAAGATCAGTTTCGCACAGTTCACTCTTGATTTCGTTGCATTCTCAGGATTCCCATTAAACGAAGTTATCAACATGCATATTTTAATTATTTATGCTTAAAGTGCTATTTGGAGCTGATTATTTGGAGGATAACCTTAGTGTAATAGCTCATTGGAATCGAGGCAAATAGAACTACAGAGCACGATGATTAAAAGGGGCTTTGTATGGTCCATGTAATCATGGAAGCGAATTAAGCACTAGTTAATAAAAGTCATTTTGTTACATAAAAAAGGAAAAATGCATTTATTATTTAATTGGAGTGAAAAGGTAAAAAAGGTGGCAAAAAAGTCAAGTGAATTATAAAAAAGAGGAGGGAGTCTCTACACATTCTTGCATTTTCTAACTTGAAAATTAGAAGTTTGGAGAAATTTTGAGAAATAGTCTAGAGTAACTTTCTAAAACCCTCTTTGCTGGTCGCTAGTTTCAGTGTTCAAACTATACACCCTAGCCAGTTTAGGAGCGGGATCACTCAAATTATGACATTGTGCTTTAGTGGAGAAGAAGATTTTGGGCAAAGGAGTACGTCCATAGTGTTATCAGTTGATTTTATGCATTAATTTTTGGTGTTCTGCAATTCTTATTCAGGTTGAACTTTCATACTCCAAGTGGATTGAGATCTGAAGGAAAAAGGGCCGAGTTCCATTCTCAAAGAAGGGAGTGAGTTATCAATTGTTTTCCTGGTCGAGTTTCCCTCTATTGCCGGCCGAGTTTGTCCTTTGGAAGGGTTTGAGTTCCATATCTTTCTTGTTGGTCGATACACTGTCCAAAAGGAGCCAAGTTACTTGTTATAAGAGGCCGAGTTTATCACTCTTAGGGGGGTCGAGTTCATATGTTTGCTAGTCGAACTCTAGCCACTATTTGGGGCCGAGTCTGCCACTGTGGAAAAGCTTGAGTTCACATGTTACCTGAGTGGAGCTGACTGCTGTGCTTGGAATGTATTCTCTGAGCCTATATACTGTTGTTGGTGACTCGAGTTCCCAGCTGTGTATATCTCCCTCTGAGGCTGAGTTCTGCATTTGTTCTAGATGAGAAGTTTGTTGTTTATAAAGAATACTCTCCTGCATTGTATATACCACATCTGCTGGCTGAAAATATAATATTATCAGTTCTGAGTTTAGTTGTCTATCGCTGTCATAATTCTGGGTTGCATTGATGAAGAAAGAGTGATCTGCATTTATTCTAGCTGAGAAGTTTGTTGTTTATAAAGAAGATTCTCCTGCATTGTATATACCGTGTCTGATGGCTGAAAATATGATATTATGAGTTCTGAATTTAGTTGTCTATTGCTGTAATAATTCTGGGTTGCATTGATGAAGAAAGAGTGATTTTTTATTGCTGTAGCAAATACATGCCAGTGGCATTTGCATTCCTAAGTTTAATAAAAAAACATTATACCGTTGTTGAAGTGTGTTTGGAGCCTTCATTTATCACTGTATTTATTCATTTGAAATAAAAATAATGGTAAGTGCGCCTGCAGTCATGAGCATACAAACGTTTGATAAAAGTCCACAGTGCTGAAAAACCAAATAAACTCAGAAGTTTTCAGTAAAATTCTAAGGTATCTCGAGGGAATATCTTACAGTGGTATCAGAGCATGATTTTGGCCAGCTGTGAGACGAGATCAAGGTGATAGCAAAAAGAAGAATTCCAGAACCAAAATCAGAAAGGAAACTGAAGATAACAAGGAAAAACACAGCAAGAAAATCTTGCAAGATCCCTTCAAAAATTTGAAGAATATAACAGATATTTCACAAAACTGACAGAGCACATGGAAGTATATGGGTATCATCAAAGGTGGCAAAGAGAAAAAGAAATTGCAGATCCGTAGATGGAGATAAAAAGAGCACAACTACTGAACAAAACCCCAGTGTTAATACTACAAGTATAGAAGAAGCAATGATTGAAGGTGAAAACTATGATTCAACCTCCTAGGACGAATTGGGAAAAGTCATACCCGTTGAAGATAAAGCTAGCCCAGATTCAACCCAGCAGGTTGGCACAAGGGTTTGGAACGAAGGAGAGTCGGATATTGCTACAGAAAGTTTGTCATCATTTAGCAAGATTGTTGAGTTGGATGATGGGTACAAGGAAAATCACGACGCCACCTTTGTTTTGTCAACAGTTGATGATGATCCTTTGTTTGGGATCAATGTTGCCCCAATTCCCAATCAGGGGGTGTGCAAAGATGATAACACGCAAGTAGTCAGCACTACGAACCCAGACCCATCAGTTGATTTCTTTTGTGGTAGATGTTGCTCATAAGCTTACTTGCGCCCATAACTTGGAAAACCAATTGAAGATGAGCGCAGACACATGACAGTATGGGAGGAGAGCCTTCATTTAGCAAGATTGTTGAGTTGGATGATGGGTACAAGGAAAATCACGACGCCACCTTTATTTTGTCAACAGTTGATGATGATCCTTTGTTTGGGATCAATGTTGCCCCAATTCCCAATCAGGGGGTGTGCGAAGATGATAACACACAAGTAGTCAACACTGCAAACCCAGACCCATCAGTTGATTTCATTTATGAAGTAGATGGTGCTCATCAGCCTACTTGTGCCCATAACTTGGAAAACCAATTGAAGATGACCGCAGACAAGGTTATGCAGCCATGAGGCATTATGATGATATACAAAGCATTGGTGGCAGATTATTGTTGGAGAAGCGCAGTGACACATGACAGTTTGGGAGGAGAGCCTTCATTTAGCAAGATTGTTGAGTTGGATGATGGGTACAAGGAAAATCACGACGCCACCTTTGTTTTGTCAATGGTTGATGACAATCCTTTGTTTGGGATCAATGCTGCCCCAATTCCCAATCAGGGGGTGTGCGAAGATGATAACACACAAGTAGTCAGCACTGCAAACCCAGACCCATCAGTTGATTTCTTTTATGAAGTAGATGTTGCTCATAAGCCTACTTGTGCCCATAACTTGGAAAACCAATTGAAGATGACCGCAGACAAGGTTATGCAGCCATGAGGCATTATGATGATATACAAAGCATTGGTGGCAGATTATTGTTGGCGAAGTGCAGTGACACATGACAGTTTGGGCGGAGAGCCTTCACTTGCAGACTTTTAAACTCTTAGAAAGACATTGGTAGAGATGAAATCTAACTAACTACACCTCCTTTCAAACAGAGATCACCTACTCATGTTTGTTGAGATGTATCATGATGCGCTAGTAGGGAAAGAGGAAGTTGAAAGGCTTACACATGAGCTTGAGACTACCTAGGATTTCTTGAAGAGTGCCCAGATGGCCCTTCAAGAATCAAAGTTGCAACTTGAGCAGCTTTGTATGGAGTCAAGTTGTGTACCTTCTTCTATGGCAACCATCACACAAGAGGATGTTAGGAGCACTTATGATTTGATAGAGGAGCCTGCACGTGATATTTGAACACGAGGAGAACCTAGACGAACGGGCACGAGCAAAGAGGTATGTCCCAAAGGTTTCTGATTATGCATCCATGAGTTGTGGAGATAGGTATATTTCAGACGAGGATACATCCATCTGGGATCCAAGTTCAATTGACACAAGTGTAGTGGATACTAAAGGACCCAAGTTGGGATTGGGATCCAAATGGGGTTTCCCATCATATATAGGAGATGCAGGATGGCTATGGCACGGACGGGGTGGTTGACCCAATAACCGAGCGCACAGATCCCTCAATATTTCCATCAAAGTTCCAATCAGCGCTAGTGGAAAATTGGTTTGACAAGGAGATATGCAGATTCTGAGATGTCCTCGCATATTGTCCATATATGGGGTTACAAGTTGGTCCACATGCTCGTTATTCGGATGAGATGGCATTGGTATGCCACCAGGCAGGGCCTTGGATGGAGATGATGTTCTTCTCTTGATATATTGGAAGCAGAGGCCACCAAGGATTAGCGCAGTAGTAACACCTCCACTAGCAAGTGAGGAGCTTTGCCACTCAGATTTACCAAGGTGGATTAGAAGGGGTGTTCCACACCATAGTGGATTCACTAGTGGAGTGACGAGTAAATTGGCACATACACGATACCAGTCAGTACAGGGTGGCATAGCAACAGGCAACGATATTGTCCGTATATCGGGTTACAAGTTGGTCCACATGCTCGTTATTCGGATGAGATGGCATTGGTATGCCACCAGGCAGGGCCTTGGATGGAGATGATGTTCTTCTCTTGATATATTGGAAGCAGAGGCCACCAAGGATTAGCACAGTAGTAACACCTCCACTAGCAGGTGAGGAGCTTTGCCACTCAGATTTACCAAGGTCGATTATAAGGGGTGTTCCACACCATAGTGGATTCGCTAGTGGAGTGACGAGTACATTGGCACATACACGATACCAGTCAGTACAGTGTGGCATAGCAACAGGCCTTGGCATTACAGGACTTGGCAATTCATCTACCCTTAATGATAAGTTGGTTTTTGCAAGAGAAGATCACTTAGATCTTCCAATAGACTTCAGTTTGGCGGAGGGCGTTTCACCTCTCAGTGATTTGTTGATGGTATCAAAGGAGGAGTTCGTAGTTAATTCGTGTGGACTGTTATCCATGATAACTCCTAGAAATAATTTTTAGTTTTATTAGTTGTGATTGCCATACAAACAAGCCCGGATCAACGGCCCATATTGAATCGACCCGGATGCACAAGCCCAAATCAACGAGCTTCAAAACATCCATTTCGCTTCTGCTCAGTGGGACAGCGAGGGTATTTTTCGGCTTATATCCAGCAACACGCTCATCAAACAGAATGCAATGAAAGGTGGGACAGCGAGACACTTTTAGCAAGTTTTAATCAGCAAACAACACAGCAAGATTCGAAGGGCCAAACTTTCTGAATTTCGACAAATACAGTGCCAACACTTCAAGCAGTTTTCCTAAATTATTGTAACAGTTAGATAGGTTCTGTTTAAGTGACTTCTATTTGTATTCAAACTTTGATAAAACAGATATATCCCTATAAAGGCTCAATGTTTTATTAGTCAAATAGGATTAGATCTCTTAGTTGTTGATCGAACCTACCCCAGGCGGAAGATTTTGTAAAGGAGATCTCATTCTATATATGTGTGGTTTCTTGAATTTTAAAAAGGGGGATCGATGATGTGAGAACACCACTTTTGTATATTTTTCAGTTAATAAAAATACAGTTTGCAGCAATACTTTGTTTTAACCTAATATTCATTTTTTGTTTCAGTTCCATTCGATCATGCTCCTATGTTGTTCTCAGTTTTCATGGCTTATTTGATTACTTGGAATTCAATGTTATATTGCTCCAACTTCCTTCAATTTGTTGTGATTACTATAAATGTCCATATTCACATGTAAACCAAAAAATGCCTCAGCTTCCAAAAAACTGTGTTGTTTGTAATTGATTTTCTTTAATTGACTCTAGGCCCAACGGTGGTTGTCATCACACTCTTTCACCTGGAAAAATCACATAGAAAACTACAGTTAGCCATCTATATTGTTGAGCTTATCATAGCCAAATTTTTAAGTATATTGAGAGAGCCCTCTCAGATTGGAAGGGCTAACTTCCACTCAAAAGTTGGTTTGAAATAGTTACGTTGGGTTGAAGGTTGACACAACCCAACCCTTTCCAATCTAGTGATAACATTTTGGTGCGTCTGTCGGGAGTCAAAAATCTCAATTTCCCGAATTTTCTTTGAGCCTCTTCATTCTGATTCCTGAGGGTAACAAGAAATCAGAGATTCTTGAAGGTTGTGATGTTACCCTGGCAACTCCAATTTCAAAAGATACAAAAGATCGAAGCTTCATGGTGACTCCACCGCTTGAAGATCAGTGGCTTGAAGAAGTTCCAAGATGAGTTCTATTGTAAGAAGAAATATCAGGTATGCTCTTATGGATCAGTGTCACATCTATGGTTTTTCAAATACTATGCCTTGTGCTGATTGGTCAACCCATCTTCCCATATTTAAAGATGATGTTGGTCTACATTTGGTTAAATTCCATGTACATGTATGTAGACTGAGGGTTGAGTTTCCTGAGGGTTGTCTCATGAAGATGTTTATGGCTACTCTAGAAGACAAAGCTAGAGTATGGTATGAAGGGTTGCCATTAGGAAGATTGTGTTCTCTTAAAGATTTTCATAGAATATTTTTTGGACATTATGGTTAGTCTCATCCTTCATCACCATTCTTTCAAGACTGTCGCAATTTTTGTAAATGTTTCATTCAATATCTCAAAAGTATTCATGATGATGTAGAATGTATGGATGATGAGGAGATGTTAGAGGCACTTTATGAATTTTCTTCTCAAGCTAGTTGTCATGATGATCAAGAAGTTTTCCAACAAGCAAATGTCTCTTCTTTAGTTGAAGATGAAATGGATCAGCGATTTGACAGTCAAGTCATATTATATGAAATCCATCAGGATTTGCAGCCTTGTCAATCTTTATGCAGTGAAAGGTATGAGCCAAATCATTCAAATTGTTTTTCAGCCCATTCCTTTTCGGAGATTTTATGTCAAGAAGAAACTCCTCAAGATCAGGGTATTGAAAATACATGCATGAAAATTCTGAACAGTGAGGTAACATGTAGTGAAAGTTGTCTACCTAGACAAGAACTTTTTTCCATTGAAGATCATAACGATGTTGTCCCGGTTAGTGTTCAGACTCAAGATGACATTCCTCAAGCAAAACTACCAAAGGTTCTATCTGATTTGTTTGATAAGCAAAAGTGTAGTTTTGATACACACAATATGGATGTCATGTTTGAAGATGTTCAAGGATGCATGGATGGATTTGTTGATTTACATGAAACGGAATACAAACCTATTGTTGCCTTTTTATTTCACGATGTTCTTGGAATTAAAGGCATAGGACAACAGAAGCCATCAATTATGAATGAATTCAGCCCTAAAGGTTTTACTCATCAAGAAGAGGTGATTTTTCATGATTATCAAGATTGTTTGGTAAGTTTATTCCAGTCATTAGTGGAGGTGGAGTTTTCTTCATTTATAAGCTCGGGTGATGGATTCAGTTTTTATTATGAGTTTCCAATAGATGGTCCACTTGAGAACAGTCAAGCAGCACTAGTGTTGGATCAGCTTTTTGACTGGTTATACTAGAGGTTTCATATTGCTTGAATTAAGCAGGTGCATTTTCAGATGTTAGAGTAGGGTTATTGGTACATAAATAAGCTTGTTGGGCAAGCATTTCCTTCAGCTTTAAGTTACATTTTGTAGTTGTTAGTTTGAGTTTGTACAGCAGTGTGATATCTTGTTGCTTGTCGATTGCGATAAAGTCATTGTCGTCAATATTGCAAGTTCTACCTGCCAATTGCGATAAGTCCTTCTCCCGTCGATTGCTATATCGCAATCGGAGATCGCACAGTCATAAGACCCTCCTCCACCGAAGTCCCTTCCGACTTACGATTGCAATATGCGAGAACCCTCCCGGATGCGATATTTTATGTGATTCATTCTATAAACTGTCACGTCCAGAACATCGGGAAATTACTATAAATCATTGTTAAAGGCCCCTCCTCTGCTTTGCGATAGCGATATGGCGAACCACCCAAACGAATGCAATAATTTTGTGCCATGTTGTATTAAGTTTCGCGTCCGGACAATCGGTGAACACTATGAAACATGGTAAAAAGTCCCTCCCTTGTATTGCGATTACAATACCAATAGGGCCAGATCAACAGCCCAGATAAGCAAACCCAGATCAACGAGCATCAAAACATTCATTTCGCTTTTGCTCAGTGGGATAGCGAGGGTATTTTTCGGCGTATATCCAACAACACACTCATCAAACAGAATGCAGTGAAAGGTGGGACAGCGAGAAACAGAGGATAGCGAGACACTTTCAGCATGTTTTAAACAACAAACAACATAGCAGGATTCGAAGGGCCAAATGTTCTGAATTTCCACAAATACAGTGTCAACACTTCAAGTTGCTTTCCTAAATTATTGAAACAGTTAAATAGGTTCTATTTAAGTGACTTCTATTTGTATTCAAACTCTGGTAAAACGGAAATATCCCTATAAAGGCTGAATGTTTTATTAGTCAAATAGGATTAGATCTCTTAGTTGATGATCGAATCTAACCCAGGTGGCAGATTTTGTAAAGGATGTCTCACTCTATATATGTGTGGTTTCTTGACTTTTAAAAAGGGGGATCAATGATGTGAGAACACCACTTTTGTATACTTTTCAGTTAATGAAAATGCAGTTTGCAGCAATACTCTGTTTTAACCTAAGATTCATTTTTGGTTTCAATTCCATCCTATCATGCTCCTATGTTGTTATTAGTTTTCATGGCTTATTTGATTACTTGGAATTCAATGTTATATTGCTCCAACTTCCTTCAATTTGTTGTGATTACTGTAAATGTCCATATTGACATTAGTAAACCAAAAAATGCTTCAGCTTCCACAAAACAGTGTTGTTTGTAATTGGTTTTCTTTAATTGACTCCATGCCTAATGGTGGTTGTCATCACACTCTTTCACCTACAAAAATCACATACAAAACCAGAGTTAGCCTCTGTATTTTTGAGCTTATCATAGTCAAATTGTTAAGTATATTGAGAGAGCCCTCTTAGGTTGGAAGGGCTAACTTCCAATCAAAAGTTGGTTTGAAATAGTTATGCTGGTTTGAAGGTTGACACAGCCCAACCCTTTCCAGCCCAGTGATAACATGGACAAGGACCCTTTTCAGTAGGAGTTGGATTGTACTTTCAAGAGTTCACTCTTGAGGTACATTGGATTGGTTTTCTAGTAGAGAAACTGCTCAAGGAGTTGGTCAGAATTTTGCATTATAGAGACGCTCTACTTGTTGACAATATGTAAAGGACCTCTAGTGTCTATGCCTTGTTGGGGAGTGAGTGGAGCAATGAATGCTTCACGATGATCAGGATGGTTTGGGACCCCAGTATCATGATATCCATTCGTACAGTGGTCTAGAGTGGAGTGGCTTAGTGGCATATTTGGGATGTTAGTCTTAGCTTCAATTTGGGTCGGTCAGTGATGACATTGCTTAAGGACAAGCAATGTTGAAGAGTCTTGTTGAGTTTTGTAGCTCGAAAGGTACTTCTAATCTTGTGTCTTGACTAGAAAGACCTTGAAAGGAGCTTGCATGCAACATGCAAAGTGTGCAAGTGAGTTGCACGCATGTGAATGTGTTGCATATGACATGCATGAGATGTGCATGTAAAGAAAGCTAAATTGATCAATTGATGACTTGTACTTGAGTTAAAGTAAAGAAAGCTAAAGATAGGATAGTTAACTAAAGCAAAGTCATTTATCTTCACTTAACTTGACGAGCTAATTGTGGCTGTCAATCTTAGCTTAGCAAAGTTATAAATTGAGCCTAAGGTGAGGAGCTAAGACACAACAGCAACACAAGATTGACAGAGGCTTCTCGGTGAACGTATGCGAGGTCCGAGAGAGTGTAGAGAGATTAGTGATCAGCTTTGTAACTTGTATTTTCTCGATTGGGCCATTATCCCAAAATGAAAGGCCAAGTATGTTTTGTGATTAATTTAATAATGAAGAATGTTGATTGGATAGAAATAGGTTTGTGTGTATGTGATTCAGATAAAGTAATTTTGCTTTCGCTAAATATTTTGGTTATGAACTTAGTCGATTCAGTTAATAATTGCTAGGGACTGAATACCAGGTGTTGGGTTCGTGAAACTATAATATGGTATCAAACCCCCAACTCTAAATCAATCTCGGAATTACAAGTGTCGGGTTCACGTCAGATCGTCGGAACCAACTTGGCTAGGATCATGCGAACAGAAAATTTTGAAGGCAGCGATATTCTTTTTCAAGCCAAGAATTATTTTTTACGAGCAAAACAAATGCAAATATAAGGGGCCATCTTTTCAAGCGAAAAATTGGGTGAAAATTGTTGTTGTTCAATGGGGTTTGAGATTATTAATGGGTTACATTACGAGAATTGGCTAGACGGTGAAGGAAACTTTAGCACATGGAAGGAGTGGATTGTTCTATTATTTGAGCAGGAGTTGTGGGACATCGTTGAGAAGACCATCTAAATTACCACAAATCCTACTCAATTGGCTGAGTTTAATAAGAAAAATGTGAAGGCCAAGAGAATAATCTTGGACTCTATTAAAGGCCATATTATACGTCATGCGACAGGGAAAAAATGCCTTTGAGATGGGGGCATCCTTAACAAACTATACCAGAAATTAAATAAATAAAAAAAAGATGGTGTTGAAAGAGAAACTAAGAAATGCCAAGATGTCTGAAATTGACATAGTTGCATCACACCTAACCAACATCCTCAGATTAGAGATGACTTGGCAACATTGGGGGAAACTATTGATAGTGAAGGGTTGGTCAGATCAACCTTGAGTGGCTTTCGTCTGAAAGGAGATGTATTTGTTGATGAGATCATCGCAAGGGAAAATCTACCTAGTTGGGATAGATTGTGGGATTATTGTGTACAAGAAGAGACAATGAGACATTCCAAAACTGTTGGTCAACATGATGGTAAGGATGATGAAGAGAATTTTTCTCTTGCCATCGAAGAAAAAAAGTAAACTAGAGGAAAGTGAGGGCTTTGCTACCGTGAAAGACATGAGCAAAGTGCTCTGCGTGCCACAAGACAGGTCACTATGCAAGCCAATGTCCATACAATGAGGAGGAGGAGGATCAGGTGGTTGCATCAGCATCAAATGAGATTTAAGACTTTACGAAGAAATTTGAAAAAAAAAATTCTCTAGTTACTTGTGTTTCTGGCAGTAGTATTATTGTGCATGAGGACAGTGGGCTATGGCTAGTGGACAATACAACGTCGATTCACATGATGGGGATGAGGTCAGTGCTCTGCAGTTTTTAGAGACAAGCTTAGACCACAGTGCGTTCGGTGGGACTAGTGCCATGCATGCAATGAAGGGGGTTGGATGTGTAATATTCTAGCTAGAGTCAGAAGGATTTTAGGAGGTGATAAGGATGTTGTTTGTTCCAAGGTTGATGGTACAGGGACTCTTAGTATCATCCCTGGAGGATGTTGGATATAGAGTTTTGTTCCGATATGGACAGGTGTTTCTATATTAAGAGGGAACGACCATGGATGTAGTTGTAGTGCTTGGCATCAGATAAGGGCGGGCATGCAAGTTGTTGGGACAACGTATGGGTATATCCAACGTAATCCTAGATACAGGATCAGTGTTACTTGCTAAGAGG